>CM044547.2:11558297-11615797 GCA_024416835.2 Perccottus glenii | reverse complement strand
GCCCTTTATGTCACGTGACATCAAGATGTGGTGCAAGCAGAGTATGTGAGCGGTGCGGAGTGGGAGCGGAGCTAGGAGCGGAGTTGTGTGATTTTGCCAGGTGCGAGGAGCGGATTTTTTAAATGTTGGAGCGTTGTGATTTTCTCCCGCTCCGAAACGCTCCACTATCGCTCAATTACCAATCACGAGCCAGGAGTCCCAGGACCAAACCACTGTCAGGAGAGGGGGACTCAAAATGTTTCTAATCATATTTTGCATTTGTTTGCATTTGTATTGTTTTATTAGTACTTTCACAAACATTTATATAAAGCTCGGCCAGCATGGAAAGGGTGTTTTCTATCGCTGGTCTGATGTCCAGCAATAATCGCATGTGCTTGGCACCTGCCACTCTGCAAAAGCTCGTTTTTCTAAAAGTTAACGCAGCACTGGAGATTTAGCTTCGCTCGCTAATGTTCAACCAGCCAGCATTTTTTTCTGTTCATAGGTATATTTCTCAATATTAATATAGGCTAAAAGTTGGCTAAAAGAGCTCTTTATTTTTTTCGTTTGGCAATTTGTTTAACTTCATATTTTAGTTTGTGATTTATTTTATTTAATGTAGCCTAATGTTTTTTGTTTGATAATTTACTATAATGTTTTTCAATTGATAATTTATTTAATTTAGCCTCATTCAACAGTTTTTTTTTTTATTTTGCTTTGTTTAAAGTGAGCTATTGGTTTGGGGCTGTTCAGTGTTCAAAATTCCAATCAAGTATGGATGTTCTTCTCTTAGTACTGCGTATTCGTTTTACACTACATGCATCTTCTGATCAGACACTGTTGTTATTAAAAAAAATAAAAAATACCCTGGAGCGAAAACGGAGCGAGACGTATAAGGACGGAGTGGGGGAGGGAGCGAGGAGCGGAAAATTGTACACCCAGAGCGGAGCTTGAGCGGAGTAATTATGAAATACTTTGAGCGTGGAACGCAAATTCTTCCCGCTCAGCTCCGCTCAGCTCCGCTCACATACTCTGGGTGCAAGCAATGTACTCTATGTGACGCCAGACGGAGTCCCACACCTTATCAGAGAGCTCCAATGAATACAATTGTTGCTACTGAGCCATTCCAAAAGGTTGCAGCTGACATACTTGAGCTCCCCATCACGAGTCGTGGCAACAGGTATGTGCTTGTTGTCCAGGATTATTTCTCCAAGTATGTCAACCTTTATGCCATTCCAGATCAGCGCGCCATAACAGTAGCGAAATGTCTGTTTGAAAACTTCATCTGTGAGCATGGTATCCCGGAAATGCTTCACACTGATCAGGGACGTCAGTTTGAATCTGACCTGGTGAAACATCTGTGTGACCTGCTGTGCGTGCAGAAAACACGAACCAGCCCATATCATCCTCAGTGTGACGGCATGATTGAGAGGTTCAACAGGACACTTATTGATCAGTTAGCCAAGACACTTCTTTAGCAGTCTGGGGAATGGGATGACTGCCTCAACCAAGTTGCTTTGGCTGACAATACCAACCCACACTCTACAACAGGATTCACACCATTCTTCCTCACACATGGTCATGAAGCCAGGATACCTGTCAACATGCTGTTACCTAACAACACACCATCTTTGTCTATTACGGGTTCTCCTGCTGACTATGTTGCACAATTGACACAGAAACTTCAGTCCGCTTTCAGTTCTGCTGCATGGATCAGAGATTATGCCCACAATCAGCAGAAATGACAGTATGACAAGAGTGTTAAGCACACTCCCTATGTTCCGGGAGACCTTGTCTGGTTAAATGACCCCACTACAGCAAAACAAAAACTTGCTCCTCACTGGAAAGGCCCCTTTGAAATATTAGAGTGCCTAGGATCTGATGTCGATTCTCCTGGAGTGACATACAGGATTCACTATCTCCTGGATCAGTCTGATAAGTCCCAGATTGTCCACTACAACCGTCTCAGACCCTACTATGCTCCTGTGCCAGATTGTGGACATGACACACCTCCACGTGATTTTTTGCAGTCTCAACTCCCTCATTTGACTGCATTATCGGGTGCTTTGCCCTTTAAGCCTTTAAAGTTTGCAGCCACGAGGAGCTACACCTTATCTGGCCAGGGCAATACTCCCTCATTAGTCCCTCCCACTGGCCAGTCACAACCTCGACCACAGCCCCAATCCCGCTCTCCCCTGACTCAGTCTTGCTCAGCTCCCTCCTTTGGCCCAGTAGGCCAGTTTGACACTGTCCCCTCCACTCCTCAGGCTTCTGGTTCTTTGCTACGTCCTGGTAAACGTTCAGTTAGACCTCCAAGATTCCTTAAGGACTATGTTCTGAACTGATACAGTTAGTTTATTGCTGTGGTGACTATTACTTGTTTATTTTATGGGAAACGGGGACGTTTCTTTTGTGGGTGGGGGAGGAAATGTAAGGTTTAGAGGTGGAGTTCATATTTCATGTTGGAAAGTTGTAATGTTTGTTTGTAATTATTTAATATGATTTATATTTGAGTTAATATACTAGAAGTATATTTACAATGTTTAGTCAGTTAATTATTTACACCTTTATGTGTTTACATATTTAATGCAGTAAGGATATTCTGCTGAACCTGCCTATCTGATTCACTCACGTTTATCTCAGTCTAAGTCCTTGCTTCTGATTGGTTAGTGACATCACGTGAACGGCTGTGTTAATGGAAGGGTTGTTGTTGTGACGGTGTTCAGTAAAAGTGCTGTTTGAGGAAGTCTTCTGTCTCCATTCTGCTGTTTATTATCATAAAGAGTGATCTACCACCACATACCGAACCCTCACGTTACACTTTTTACCATTTAATGCTGATACATTTACACTCATTTAGCTGACGCTTTTTTTATTAAGCTTGAATTCTCCAGTGTTACAGCTGGAACACCACCGGGGGCAAGGTGGGTTAAGTGTCTTGCCCAAGGACACAACGACAGTATAAACTGTGGGGAGAGCGGGACCAACCTTCTGGTTGATGGACAACCGCTCTACTACTGAGCCACTGCGTCCTACCCATTTACTTACCTACTGGTACATTTATAGACTTGCTTGTCTTCATGTAATGAAAACAATGACATCGTAGGCAAAACATGAGAGGGGGGCTAGCAGAAGTAACAAAAAGAAAACCCACTCCCTACTGGTCTCTTCATTGGTACTACATCATTTTGAGGGTTTTGTGTGAATGTGCCTTGTGCTGTAACATTGTTGTGTGAACGTGAATCGGCAACAGCATTTTTGTGTAAACAGCTCCTCCTGATCACATATGATAATACTGCCGCTTAACAACAATACTGAGGGTTTACTGTTTTCTGTAACAAACTCCAGTAACAAACTGTATCTTTAAGAGAAATGCAAATAAAATGAATGCATATTGATACTGAGAAGAGTACTACAGACTGGTCCAGACTAGTTTTAAAGCACTTTTAATTTAATTTAAGTGGCTCAGTGGTAGAGCGGTTGTCCTATAACCGGAAGGTTGCCGGATTGATTCCCGCTCTCCACACAGTTCATACTGACATTGTGTCCTTGGGCAAGACACTTAACCCACCTTGCCTCCAGTGATGTTCCAGCTGTAACACTTGTGAATGGAAGGTTAATGTAAGTCGCTTTGGATAAAAGCGTCTGCTAAATGTAAATGTAAAAAACCCCTGCGTTACGACCGCCATTACGGTTTATGTTGTTACCTGGATACGCACATGCTATATACCCATGAGTATAATGTCATATTTAAAAGGAAAAGTTTGGAATGTCTGGAATTCTTTTGTAACATAACCAATAAAAGTTTTTTTGTATTAATTCTTTGTTATTTTTTATTGTATGCAATTTTTATCAACCCTATAGAAAAAAGGGTTGAATGATGGTAAAGTCTGATGGTATGGACTGGTCCAGATGAACTGGATTGTAGAGTAATGGTCTTTGGTGCTGGTCTAGTAGGGCCGACTCATGGCATTGTCCCACGATGAGAAGAATCGGGCCAGTCCAGTCTTTGGTCGGTTCAGGTACGCATTGAGATGGATGTTCATATATTTCACAGCAGCCTCCTCAAACTCTGTTTGGTCTTGTCTCAGAGCTTGCTCCAGAAGCTTGGGTGCAGTTCCAAACTCATAGATCAGATCTTTGGCAACGACTTTCCCCATTCTCTTGATGATCTTGTGTTTTAGATCCACTCCATCAGGTGGTCTTGGACTGCCTTCTCCAGCCCTGTAACAATGGATGTGTAGTGGTCCCAGGCTCCTTCCTGGACTGGAATTTTATGAAGCATTTTCTTGACAAGAACCCTGATCACAAGGCGCTTCACTTGGGGTCCAACAATGGTCTGTGGTGGACTGATCTCAGGTGGATTTAGAGCCTTCTGTGGACTTCCGGTATTCTCTGTAGTGTCCTGACTTTGGTTGTCCTGTGGACTCTTGGTATTCTCTGTAGTGTCCTGTGGACTCTGGGAATTCTCTGTAGTGTCCTGAGGACTTTGGTTGTCCTGTGGACTCTGGGTATTCTCTGTAGTGTCCTGTGGACTTTGGTTGTCCTGTGGACTCTTGGTATTCTCTGTAGTGTCCTGAGGACTCTGGGAATTCTCTGTAGTGTCCTGAGGACTTTGGTTGTCCTGTGGACTCTTGGTATTCTCTGTAGTGTCCTGTGGACTCTGGGAATTCTCTGTAGTGTCCTGAGGACTTTGGTTGTCCTGTGGACTCTGGGTATTCTCTGTAGTGTCCTGTGGACTTTGGTTGTCCTGTGGACTCTGAGTGTTCTCTGTAGTGTCCTGAGGACTTTGGTTGTCCTGTGGACTCTGTCTATTCTGTGTAGTGTCCTGTGGACTCTGTAATGTCCTGTGGACTCTGGGTATTCTCTGTAGTGTCCTAAGGACTTTGGTTGTTCTGTGGACTCTGGGTATTCTCTGTACTGTCTTGTGGACTCTGAGTATTCTCTGTAGTGTCCTGTGGACTTTGGATGTCCTGTGGACTCTGGGTATTCTCTGTAGCGTCCTGTGGACTCTGGGTATCCTCTGTAGTGTCCTGTAAACACTTGGTATGCTCTTTAGTGTCCTGAGGACTTTGGTTGGTCAGATGGTTGGTGGTCTCATCTCGATTGCGGTGTGCTGGTCAATGGAAACCTCAATTGAGAAAATCCAGATGTTCCCGTCCTGTCTAGCCTCCACCACACGGTAAACAGCAGGCTCCTTCCTTCGGGCCAACTGCAGCTCAGCCAGGCGGCTGCTGGGATCCTTCCCCAGACCGAAGTCAACAGCTTCAACATCAGCTGTGGTCTTGTTATTTCTGTTCCTGTTTTTGGATATAAATGTGGACAGCCTCTGGAGCTTTTTCAGCACCATGGCTGAGGCCAGGGTCTTAGCGGCCTTTTTGGAGGGTCCTTTGGCCTCTGCAGTTGAGCCCCCAACAGTGACTTGGATAGAGAAAATCCTGTTGTGGCAGGGTCCTTCAGAATTCATCTGAAAGTCCACAGGCAGGCGGTACCTCTCTGCCAGGTTGTACAGATTGCATACCGTGGACGGGTTGTGACATGTTGAATTCTGTCGAGAGTCTTCCTGAAGCTTTTCTTGCTCAGAGTTGGATGGCACCAATGGAGACAGCTGTTGTGTAAATGCTGTTGTCTCTGTGGCTGTTGAACTGGTGAGTGTAAGACTGTTGTCTGTTCAACCAGTAACAAAGTCTTCCTTATGTAGGTTTTGACTGTTTCTGTGACTTGTGGCTAATGTAGAGTCTGTTCGATATATATATATATATATATATATATATATATATATATATATATATATATATATATATATATACATATATATATATATATAGACCTGACGCAAGTGTGGACGAGCCGTGCACCTCTGTGGGTGTTTTGAGGTTGGATTTTGGCGCAAGACGGACTGAGACCTGATAACAACCGTGTATTTAAATGCATCAAAGAAGGGCGCTATATGAGATTTTTAAATAAAACTATTATACTATAGATATATTAATAATGTATCTAAAATGTATTGATAATTCATTTTACTAGTCTAAATAAAAAATAGACATACAGTATATTTAATAAATAATAAAATTATACATTAAAATTTTTATTGTGTTAGCCTATACTTTGAAAAAACAAAGAATTAATAAAACATTTTATTATAATTTTATTATTTTATTTATTTTACAAAAATAGTGGTAACTGGACCTGGTTTTAGTAGCGTTCCTGGAGCTGAAGATTTCTGTGAGTCCAGACCATGTCCTTCTAACGCAGGCCTGCACACATCCACCTGATCAAAGTAGCACTAAACGTTGCGTAGGCCACAAAAAGCAGCGCGGACTTTTCGAATGATAACGGAGGAAGCAAGCCATGTTTGGACCGATGGCACATGCAGTTACCGGGGTTTACCTGCTGGGGTGTGTTTATGAGCTGATAAGAAGCATGTGAACAGACCTTAACTCCACCCAGAAAGGTACCGCGAGGCCTTTGCACTACTATGCGTGCCCTTGGACTTATATGGTCATATTTAGACTTTCATATCACACAAAAAAGACTTGATCCAATTGATGATGATGATCCAATTCCTAATGATGCATTAAGTTAAATAAAGCCACTTTGCTGACCTCAGAATAGTTCCCCTTTTTTGCCGCCTGAATGGCTCTGTGGGCGATGTAGTTCCTGAGGACGACACGTGGGTTAATGTTGTTCATCACTTTCAGCCTTTCACTTTTAATGGAGGACATTTCTCTAGTGCCATCGATCTCTCAGGTCAAATGCATTCTGCAACAACAGGCAGCACAATTCATTCATATTTACTAATCCTTGTTATAAAAACTCTTTCCTCTATGTATGTCTCTACTGACCTGTATCTTTTAACCCAGCGATTCCAGTTTCCATCTGCTTTTCCCTGAGCTCATTTCCGTCCGTCTCCATCAGCTCCTTCAGTCGTCCCATACGCTCCAGCATATCGGGCTGCTCTGCCACCATTGAGAACATGATGGGATTGGACTGTGCCAGGGACAGAATTATGGCCAGTTCACTACAAACAAACAATAACAGAGAGATCTCACATCAATAACAATCATGCAAAATGTAGCAAAAAATTCTCGAGTCATCGTCTAAACCGGTGTTTCTCAACTGGTCTCATCTTGGAAACCATTTTTTTTTCAGAGCAGTGTTCAGAAACACGCAGGCCGTCGATGTAAGGGTCTCTGTTGGCATAGAGGTCAGAGGTTAAAGGGAAGGCGGGCGAGTTGCTTCGCTGCACAGGAACTCTCTGCACCTTCCTGCCGTCCGTCTCTGAAACATAGATTGTGTGAACCATATGACACTGTACATAGACAAGTAAGGTTAACTGCAGATGAAGATATATGATTGTACTCTGCCCTATCAATAAATACGTAGTTCTCATAAATAAAAGTGAGGAACTGAATAAAAAAAAATAATAAAAATTGGAAGAAAATAGTTGACCCAAATGGTCAACTATTTTCTTCCAATTTTTATTATTTTTTTTTAGAGAGATGCTTATTAGCTCACTTTGGCCCACTTTCACAAACTCTCTGTTATTTGTAGAGAGCAACCTTCCTGGCAGTCTGAATCCTGCTCTCCTCAGTTCATACTGTCGTTGTGTCCTTGGGCAAGACACCTAACCCTCCCTGCCTCCAGTGAGGTTCGAGCTGTACCACTTGTGTATGAATGTGTAAGTGAATGGGTGAATGGAAGCTTGATGTAAAGCGCTTTGAGTGCCTAGTAGGTGAAAAACCGCTATATAAAATCCATGCCATTTCACTTGTTACAGGTACCTCTTCTTCTGGTGAAGCTGGTAGCAGCAGTGGGAATGATGGTGATGGTGGTTTCTGCGAGGGTGTACGTCCAAACACACTAACAATAGTTAGTTGGAGAGACTATATGTCCTTAAACATTTGTCCTGGATACATTTGTGCAAAACTGGTCACCAATGGGTCAAAAGAGGCTGATGGATGAGACACATGTTCTAATGTGGCCCTTGGGGAAATATAATTGCCCTCCCTTGGTGTAAGGACAGGGGGTGTTGTCTTCTCTTATATTGAAAAAAGCTTGAATTAAATAACATGCATTAGTTAATTTAGACAAATATATTTTTTCAAAATGTGTCATTGCTGAGTTACTCCCAAATGTAGGGAATTAATAAAGATTTTGAGATACAAAAAATATAGGTTTCAGATATGTTCTAAGCTGTTAATCTAATAAGGTGCTCCACTGTGAATGCAACACATGACTGTTGTGTTGTGCAAGGTTTTCTGCAGCTGAAACCCTCACAATCTGTTTATTACACATTAAACCACATTATCACTGGATAACTTCTGATTCTAAACACAAAAGTTCAAAGATTTACAGATTTATTGAGGCCTACCTGAAGAAGGGTGTGACCCCTGCTCCTTTCAGCTGGATTTCCCACCGCTCTTTTCCCGCCTCCACTTCTCCCAGATACATGACCGCCCCGTCCCCGAGCTGTTCCGCGGCCCAAACTGGTGTGAGCCGGGGTCCGGGCTCCGGGCAAAGGCGGGGACCCGCTCAGGTACTCGTCCGCCAAAAGGTCACCGAGCACCTGCTGCGGGGTCAGACCTAGCAGCGCCTGGGCTGGAGCGGACAGAGCCACAAGGACAGGCCGTTCCAGAGGCTGCAGTGAGTGGAGGAGAGAGAAACAGGCCCCGGGGACAGTCCTGGACCCGCTGAGGTCTGAGTCTTCCACAGGGAGCTGCATCAGGGCCGTGTTGTTGAAGCGGAGCCGCTCCAGAGCCGAGGGTTCACAAAAACCTAATGAGCCTGATTAACTTTGGGCTAAATCTCTGAGTGAGTGAGACAAGCCCATTTAAAGTAATACAAGAACATCACGAGGAGCTTCTAGAACTAGTGTTTGTAATGGTCCCATATGATCCTTACACTACTTACAGGTAGCTAGTCAATAAGTCAACAAAACAATATTCCTACAAAATAATTTGGAAATTAGCAACACAGGTAAAGTGCATGTATTAATATTTTGTATTAGGCCAGAGTTTTACTACACATTGTCTCAGTTCAACAAACAATTAAAATACAAATAATAAATCAAAAGTATATTTATTTTACCTTTAAACGGAGTTACACATGTGAAATGCAGATGCGCGAATGCACAGCAGATGGCAGTGTAATTGAGAAAGCGTGCGAGTGCGACCGTAAAAACATCCGAAGAAGAGGTTCATGAAAACAAATATTACACTTTTTTAACTGCCTGCGATTGCACAAAAACGTAGACAACGTAAATCTCAGTTTTATCAAAACTTACATTGCATAGCTTTTTTATTACACCGTGCCTATATTTATGTAGATTTTTTTTAGAATACTATGCTCACTGCAGCTAACACAAATACTATCAAGATTACGTCTCAGAAGAAGATGGACACCGCGGGGTTTACTTCAGCAAAAGGTTGGGTTGGAAAATAAGAATTAGCTAGCAAAGCAAAGAGTTGAAATTATTGTTGAATTAAAGAACAATATGTCTATCTTGTTTTGGGTTAGCCTTAATGCTAGTTTACGAGGCCTTCTGTTTATTCTCCCCAACAATATCGCTATGTTTAAAGCTATTTGTTAAATATGTTATAATAAACTTTTGTTGCAGGGGTTGCATGAATATCTGAATATATGAGCCGAATAATAATTAGTAGTGTTTTTGAATGCATCCCTTTCAACAAGCCTAAAGCATGTTCAATAACAACACTGTTCTCAGTTGCTAAACCATTAATGTAGGCGGCTCACACACAAGTCAGTCAGTGTGTTATAAACATCTATGCCAATATGCCATTTTTAACCTGTTTTTATGTAATTTACTTTACAATACAATAGTTTCAAGGTCAGTTTCAACTATTTCAATTGATGACGTGCTTTTAAATGTCATATTAAGGCAGTACTAAGTAACTTTAAAGGATTTGTTCTTAGTAAAGGTTTGGATGTCTCTATATATGTCTTGTGTTAATCTAGGGTGACCATATTTCCTGATCTCCAAATGATGGAAAAGGATTAAGAAAACAATATAAAAAGTGTTTTAATTCAACTCTTTGCAGAATGTAGATTTTACATTATTAGCATTTAGACCCATTGTAATTATTACTATATATACCACTAGTCGGTATTCTACATTATATCAATTCCCCTCATTGGTTATCAGTAGTTAAATGTCTAGCTTTTATTTAAAGTGTTAATATTCGTCTGTTCTAGGAGACCTGCTTCCTTTGGCCTCTCTGCGGCTCCTGGTGCCTCCTCTTCAGCTCATGTCTGCCTCCATGTGGCACATTTTGAAGAAACAAGATGTTATGAATTACTGGAAAGTGGCAGAGTTTGTCTCCTTCGTGATGGAGACTGTCCCAGAGCTGCTCCTGCACAAACACTGGACACAGCTGAACCTGGGATTGAGAGCTCGAGTAAGTACTGCACAAAGAGAGCATTATTTAAAGCAGTCACACAGTCAACATGACATTTTAGACTTACTGTAGATGGAATTTACTGTCATTTAAAATATACACACAAGTCTACATACAATTCGATTTAATACGATTTGTTCTCTCCCAGCTCATACTGCCGTTGTGTGTTTGGGCAAGACACTTAACCCTCCTTGACTACAGTGTCTGTGGTTCTGGTGTATGAATGTGAGTATGTTTGGAGGTTGGAGAGCCTGTAGGCACATAATGGCTGCCACGTCTCCACCACCAGTGCGTGACTGTGGAGTGAATGAATAATGGACTCTGTGAAGCGCTTTAAGAGCCTTAAAAAGCGCTATAGCGGATTCATATAGTGTTTATTTAGCGCTTTTTTATTATTATTATTATTATACAAACTACAAGTTAAACACTGTGTTGAAGCCATTTCTATGGAAATAATAATATTTTAGTTTATTTTGTAAAATCTGAGAAATACCTGTGTTGCAAATGAAACATAGAATTTGGAATGTAAACAGTTAACCAGTGATGTAGCATGTTATAATTTGATTGGATGTTAAACTTAGTATGAAAGAAATAGAATCCTGTGAAACAGTCAGAAACCATTGTATTTTGGAGCAACACAGTCTTTTGACCTATGCAAAACAACAGTAATCTATAAGAAAAAAGTAAATGTTCTAAGTTTTATGTTTTATAATTTATAATTAAACAGTCAAACGAAGAACTTTGGATTCACAACTTTTATTCGCTGACGTTTTGTGTTGAGTACAAAAGAACTTTGAAGTCCTGTGCTAGTGAGTCAGCTTGTTGCACTCACTTGTTGTAAAGACTGTACTAAATCCATGGCTAGTTAATGTAGATTTGGGTTTGGGAATTAGTATAGACACTGTGATTATGCCATATTTGTTTTTAGTTTACTTAAATTTAGACTAATGATTGATTGAAATGTATCCACCATATTTGTTGCTTTCTATCTGCAGTTTATCCTTGAGTTGTGTCGAAGAGAAGACCTTGTGGACCCTGAGTTGATTCAGTCTCACCTTGAAAAGATCAAACCACAGCGTTCAACTCCACTGGGGGAGGTAAGTAGGGATTCAACGTTGCATTACATATGTATAATAAAACGTTATAAGGTTTATAATATTCCTATAACATTCTTTGTGTACTGTTTAATTATTTTGCACTTCTTTCAGATAAAACAATCAGAAGAGGAGAAAGCTGTGGTTCTCTTTCTGGAGTTGATTCATGCTCTTCTTAAAGACACCCAAGAAAGACAGGACTTTTTCAAGGGGAGTAATTGTAATATGATTTAGACAGGCATTTCTGATCAGTTCTCCACCTCTAAACACGTTGATATGAAAAAAATCAAATGTCTTGTTCAGTTCAATGTGATTTATTCTATTTATATCATGTCTTTTTAAAAGAATTTCATGACAAAGCGTTTACAACCCATTAACTCACACCAAAAAGAAAAATCATTAGAAGAAACATCTTTTATTTTCTGCTAAAGTGAGTACAGAAATCATTGTGTTACTTTATTCTCTACAGGAGGTCTTCCTAGAGGAGTATGGAGCTCAGTACGACAGTGATCTGCAGATGTTGCTCTGGGAGTTTCTCTGTCGACTCGAACAACTGCTGCCCGTCCCAGAGCTCGAGCAGGTAACAAGTGCTCTCCTAATGTTGATACTCTTTTTGCATTTTATAATAATAATAATCTTTATTTTTTTATAGCGCTTTTCCACCTGTAGTAGGCACTCAAAGTGCTTTACATACATTAAGCTATTTACCAGTGTTACAGAACACTCACTGGAGGCAATGTATGTTAAGTGTCTTGCCCAAGGACACAACGACAGTATGTGGGGGGGAGAGCGGGATGTTATGATGTTTTGGGATGTTTCGAGCGGGGATTGAACCGCCCACCCGCCGGTCGAAGGACGGCCGCTCTACCCACTGAGCTACTGCCGCCCGTATTTTGATATGGTTTCTGGCCTATTCTGGCATTTTAGTAACATGATATATATATATTCATCTCACATAGTTAATGCTTGTGTTTTAATTGCTTCAACCACATTTACAGTGTGTAAATTGTAGATTCTTACTTAGAGTAGTCGCTCTGCTGCTACCTTAGTTCAACTAGGAGCAGTCGTACATAGTAGTGGGCTACTGTACCTGGTCTTATTTAGAATAATAATAAATAAATACAATTATGAATGGTAATTTAAAAAAGGTTGACGTAAAAGCATCTGGACTCAGTTTTCAAGGTGAAGACGTTTCGTCTCTAATTCCAAAAGACTTGATCAATTCTGAGATCAACTGGTAAGAGAGCTGAGCTTATATCTCTAGAGGGAGTTTCCCCTGAAACCAAACCTGATGGACCAGGTTGTTCTGGTCTCATGGTCGTTGGCTCTGAAAGGGAAGTGTGACTCCTGATGTGAGAGTCATTAAGGCTCAGGAGAGTCGTTAGTGACACTGCTCCATTCAGGGGCTGTGTTTGTTGTTCTGAAACTTTTTTGTTTTAGGTTTCAAAACACTGTTATAAATACTAGGCACCATGAATCTGAGGCCACCTCCTCTGTTCAAAGAGGGCTTTTTTCATTTTCACAAAAATGGTTTTCTTCATCCCTCGCTTAAACCATCTGGCCTCTCTGACCAAATTTCGGACATTGCTGTCCTCAAAGGAATGCTCTTTCTCTTTGAGGTGGAGGTGGACTGCAGACTCAGGTCCTCCAGGATTGGCTCTTCTGTGCAGATACATCCTCTTGTGAAGCTGTTGTTTTGTTTCACCGACAAAACTGTCACTGCACTCTTCACTGAACTGTATAAACTACATTACTCTGTTTGTGGGGATCTTGTCTTTAGGATGGACCAGTTTTTGACGCAGCGTGTTCCCTGGTTTAAAGTGGACTGGAATGTTGAGTTTGTAGAAAATCCTTTTAAGTTTTTCAGATAAACCAGACACATAAAGGATAACTACACCCTTCTCTTTTGTTTCTGGTTCCTGTCTGTTTGGTTTCTGTGTCCTCTTGGTTTTGTTGAAAGTCCATTTGGGGAATCCACAGTCCTCAGGGCTTTACGGATGTGTTGTTCTTCTTTCATTTACCTTCTGCGGTTGTGGGCACCTCTTGTGCTCTGTGCTGAAGAGTCCTGATGCTTTTACTTTTTTTTCAAGATGTTCTGGATGACTGAGAACCTTCAAAGGCAATGGTAATTAAAGTTCTAATTTCATAATTTTGCCATATTGCCTACCCCAGGTCTGAACCTTATCTGAACGTATTGCCAATTTCAAATTTTGGACTGAGTTTGCTTTAAGATCCATTTTCCAAAAACAGTTAAAGTGCTTGCTCAACAATAAAAGTCTGAAGAAGACGGAACAACAGTCTTTTTTGTGCTGTAGGGTTTTATAGTAACTCGTCTATGGCAAATGGAGCACATTTTGAACCAATGTCTTTTACAGAAATGACACAAAAAAGTTGTAGCAAATAAGGAAATATATGTACAACATGAATGAGTACAAATGTATTGGATTTGTGAATAAACAAGTGAGAAAAGGTGTGTTTTGAGTCAACTTTTAAAAGAGGTTATAGTACATTTTTTATACTGTCTGGAAGTGACTTACTTTTTCTTTGGAGCATAATGAGCAAATGGTGAGCTTTTACAAAATCCAAATAAGTTTTGGTTTGAATTAAATTATAATAATAATGAATAATAATAATAATGCATTGATATGGGCTTATACAAAAAGTTCACAAAAAAAGCATCATCTTCTGTTATAATCTCTATAATGTCTGAAATTCTTGCTTTTCCCGCTCCGACAGACGGTTTCCTGGCTCGGTGATGATGAATGCTCCGTTTTTGACGATTGTGGGCAGTGTGTCTCTGAGCCGACCCACATGAAGAATCTGCTCCAGCATCACAAACAGCTCGGACATTTGGAGCAACATGGTATGTCCCCATCTTAAACTCAAACTGTATCACATTTTTATTTTTTAGATTTTGCATTTAATGGACTTTTTTTCCTTTTTTCTCCCTCAGTTCCGCCTTCTTGTATGGGCGACCGTATTCTGTCCTCTCTCTCTGTTGCTCCTGAAAATAGAACAACAAACCCCGAAGAACAAAGCTGCACTGAGAGCTTTTCAGATCAACTCCAGGGCTTCAGCGCGGAAACACAACCTGTAACATTTGTAGAAGACGTTACGGTGGAAATTATCGCAGTGACCGAATATGCAGAGGTGGAATTAGGAGCCAACACTGACATAGAAGTGGTGGTAGAAGAAAGAAATGATTTGGCAGAAGACGACACAGTGGTTATACTTTCTGAAAATGTGAGTATAGACAAAGAAGATAATACAAAAGAGGATAAACTTATAAATGGTTCTGAAAATGTCATAATAAATGAAGAATCTGAAGCAACGCAGCATAAACCCACTTCGGGGCCACACAACTGCCCAGATTGTGAAAAGAAATTCAAGTTTGCCTCATCGTTAATGGCCCACAGAGTGATCCACACCGGAGAACGTCCTCACAAGTGCTCCGAGTGTGGCCGATGTTTCTCCTTTAGACAGTCCCTTGAGAGACACAGGAATACGCACCAAAAGAAAACGGGAAAGAGCTACGGGTGCATTGTCTGCGGAGAGCCCTTCCTCTCGCTGTCGGCCCAAATGGAGCACAAGCAGACGCACATGAAAGACGGGGTTTATGAGTGTCAACAGTGCAACAGGACGTTCAGCTGGGAGCTAGCACTGGCCAAGCATTTGAAAACACACACTGACCACAACGGAAATAAAGCAACAGGGGAGAGTAATGAAGAAGAAAAGGTTGAGGATATTAATGAAGAGCAAAAGCAGAAGGCGAACAGTGAGTGTAACGCCTCTGAGCCCGGAGTTATAGACCCTCGACTCATGAATGAAGTGATCTCTTTGGTCAAAGTGCGAACAAGTGGACGTAAACGCAGGCCGACGATGAAGGTCCAGATGTTAGATTTACAAAAGAGCCTTGGAAGTAAAAGACAGAAAGAGCCTGAGAAAGTAAAGGCTCTTGAACTGAAACCTGTGCCATTTAACAGGTAAAAACATCCAACATTAGTACCACTGCTATCATTAATACTACATGATATTATAGGTAACTATGAGATACAATAGGACTTTATTGATCCTACAGAGGGGAAATTCACTCAGCTCTTAGAGTAAGGTGCAAAAAGTAAAAGAAAGGTGTACATGCAAAAAAATATATACAATCTCAGCAGCATTTTAAATAGAATAAAATATAATGGTTAAACAAAAAAAATCAAAAGCTAACTATATACATATTTTCAAAGTAAAGAAAAAAATGGACTAGGTTATTGTTACACGTGTGAAACATAACTGCAGCAGGTAAGAAGGACCGCGGTAGTGCTCCTTCCTGAACTGAGGGTGTCTGCCACTACATATTTGTGTATTTTATAAATCAATGAATTAATGAAGACATACAACTTACACTGTTTAAACTAAAGGGGCCACACACTTTTTACTTTGGTCACAGAAAGGTGGAATTTCAGACCAATTATTTGTACAAACAAAGCATAAACGTATATTATACGTACGTATATTGTGGCTACTCTTTAAGTATAGGATTATCTAAGTTTGTACTGATGCATTTAAATATTTAACCACTCTAATATTGAAATGTTAAAATGGATTAAATGCCTATAGTGTTACAGTATAACACTGTATGTAGTAACAATTTAATGCCCACTTTACTTTTGGTCATGTCTTGAACCCAAAGTAATTTTTTTAATGACTTCTCCACAATCAATTCCTAAAAATCCTCTTCTTGTTTTGGTCTTAATACATTCTGGCCATGACAGAAAGAAACAGTTCAGGATACTGAAATCATCTGTATAATATGTTGTTATTATTCTTTAAATCAGCACAGAGCATTCCTATGGATCTGCCATAGCCTCGTCAAAAGAGGGCAATAAAGGTGAGTTTTTATTTTTTTATTGATCAATTAGTGTCCTGTTCACAGACATTTGAGTTTGATTGACAGCAAACCTTTGACTCTGTGTGCAATCTACTTTACCTTTCAAAGATTTAAACACGTATATGCAGAGCCCTAATGTATAAAAAATAATTTTACAATAATTAGGCAGTATGATAGTTAGTTGATTTGTTTTGACTTTTCCCAAGGCTCTGTCCTGGACGGTACCTGTGCTGCATACTCGTGTCCCAAGTGCGACTACAGTCATCCAGAAGAGGAGCAGGTCCAGCTGCACATCGAGACCCACTCTGTCACAGCAGAAGAGGAAACCCAGACTATCCAGGCGCCTCCAGATGAAGAGGGCCGTTATAACTGTCCCGACTGTGACAAAACTTTCAAATTCCAGTCTTTAGTCAAAGCTCACCAGCGAATCCACACCGGCGAGCAACCGTACCTCTGCTCTCAGTGTGGGCGACGCTTTTCCTTCAAACAGTCTCTGGAGAGGCACAAACAGACGCACAAGTCCGGACGCAGGTACAAGTGTCTGATCTGTGGGGAGTTTTTCAAGTCTTCAGTGGCTCAGAGGGACCACAAGAGTACACACATGGAGAACGGGGAGTATATTTGCACCGAATGCGGCAGGGCTTTTGCCTGGAAATCCGCTTTAGTCCGACATTTAAAGACTCATAATGGAGACGATGGGAAAGCTGAAAGTTTGTTTAAGTGTTCACATTGTGAGCAGGAGTTTAACTGCGCCAGCTCATTGAGCAGACATCTCCAAATGCACCAAGAAGAACGAGTTCACGTGTGTAACTGCGGGAAGAGCTTCGCCTACAGAGCAGCGTTAACGGCTCACCAGAGAATCCACCAAAAGGAACGGCCTCATGTTTGTAGTCAGTGTGGTAAGGGGTTTCTCTACAAAGGAGGGTTAGTGAGCCACATGAAAATCCATTCAGAGGAGATGCCCTTTATGTGCTCCTATTGCGGGAAGAGCTTTAAACGAGAGCGTAACATGAAGAAACACGAGCGCTGCCACACCAGGGAGAACGTCTTCAGCTGCTCGCAGTGTGACAAAAGCTTCGTCTACAAAGCCACCCTGACCCGACACGAGCTGACGCATTCGGGCGAGCGGCCGTACCTCTGCTCCGACTGCGGGAAGGGGTTCTTTTCTCACGCCGAGCTCCTCAAACACGAGCGCTTCCACACAGGACACAAGCCTTTCCAGTGTCCTCACTGCGGTAAGAAGTTCACTCAGTCGTGTTACCTGACGATACACCTGAGATACCACACGGGGGTCAGGCCGTACTCCTGCAGCGAGTGCGACAAGAGCTTCCTCAGCGCCAACCGGCTCAAGAGGCACCAGAGGACGCACTCGGGGGAGAAGCCGTACCCCTGCGTCGAATGTGGGAAGGGTTTTCGACAGTCGTATCATCTGAAAATGCACCAGAGAACTCATGCTATAAAGCTGTAGAAGTTGAACTGAGCTTTGAAATGTCTGTGAGAAGCAGAAGCACTAGTTGGGAACAAACCCTGTTTCGAAAGCCAATAATAAACAACATATCAGGTTTTGAGACTGAGGTATTGCAACCATTTTATGAAAAATAATTTTTGAATTTAATGGCAGCAACACATCTCAAAAAAGCTGGAACAGAGGAAACAGGTTGGAAATGTTAGTGGTACTAACACAAAAACGGCAGGAGCATTTGGAAACTCATTAGGTTTAAAATGAAATTTATCTGAGTTAATATTTTTGTATTGGATTAAACTGCAATAAAATACCCAAGAGAAACTAAATAGGAATTCATACCTGGACACAAGGCCGTAAGCAACATATTAGAAAGACTCCAGGTGAATAAAGGGTGTGACAACAACATGAACAGCCCGGATATATTTGTGCATTTTACAATATTTCTTTGCAAAAAAAATGGATGAAAACCAGTGGATAATGTTGTAGATAACAAAATTATAGAACATACATAAGTCAACGCTCTCATGAAATTGGTGGAAACAATACAAGCCTTCAGCAAATCATAAACACTTAGAGACATTACAAAATGTTTTGTTAAATGTCCATTGTGAGCTGGATCAATCAACACCTTTTATTAAAACTAAAAATATCTTAGAGACCTCAATGCATTTTACGGCTACATCTAGAAGGCATATGGACATAGGTTTGATGGTGAAGAGGTTTTGTACAACTGGTAAAAGCTGAGGATTATATCCCTCAGAGGGCGGGGTTAAACCTGAAACTACTGTGATTGGACAAGACCTGACTAGGTAGGCTCCTGTGGACCATTAGCATCTACTTCCTTCAGGTTTCAATGCCCTTTTAGACAGAAAGTTTTGATTTTTTAAACACACTGTAGTAATTGGAGGAGAGGTTGTCTCTCAGGCCTCCTTACTCCTTTTTTAAATTGTCTTGTATCCCTGAGCTTTCTTTTCCTCAAAGGAATGCCCTTTCTTTTTAAGTTGGAGGTTTAAACCTACATCAAGATGCCTTTTTTGAAACCTTTTCTTGAGCATGTCCTGGATGTCCACAGACTTAACCTTGTGATTATTGACCTCATGCAATTCTTTTTATGAAGAACATTTATAAAACACAATAAAGAACAGTTTTATCAAAACCCAGTCTTTATTTTTCTAGAGGTACAACAAACACTTTTTTGTAACAGTGATATGAAAGTTGAAAGTTTCTTCAGTAGTACAGACCAAATGGACGATTTTTCAAAAACAGCTTATACATTTATATGGATTTAGTGTTTGGAAAATCTGGCACACGTTACTTCATTTACAGAAAACCAATGAGGAGTATTGGACAAATGTTTATGGGAGTTCGATTTAGCTTAGCCTTTCAATACATCAAGAACACGTGACAAAAAACAGACTGGCAGTAGGCGATGATCTAAATGGCCAAATGCAGAGTAATGGGGCAGTGGTCACTTCCCATGGCTTTTCCGCGGATCTTGCTGTCACAGAGCCCCGGCAGCAGAGCAGACGACAACACAAAATAATCCAGCCTCCATCCAACGTTCTTCCCCCTGGCGTTCATCATGTAGGTCCAGAAAGTGTAGGCGTACTGCTGCTCTGGATACAACTCGCGGAAACTGTCGACAAAACCGGCCTCCAACAGCTGAGTGAAGCCCTCCCGCTCTTCTGGAGTGAAACCGGGGTTCTTCTTGTTCCCTTTGGGGTTCTTTAGGTCAATCTCTTGATGAGCGACATTGAGGTCGCCGCAGAGAATCAGGGGTTTTTGTTTGTCGAGGTCGCACAGGTACTGCCGGAAGTCCTCGTCCCAGGTTTTGCGGTAGTCGAGACGCACCAGGCCTTTGCTGGCGTTGGGGACGTAAGCTGTGACCAGGAAGTAACTGGGGAACTCGGCAGTGATGACACGGCCTTCTTTGTCATGCTCTTCTTTGCCTGGAGGAAAAAATTAAAAAAAATGGTTTTAGGAGAGCTGCAACTCAGATTTTTGTGAGCCATGTGTCATTACTACCATGAACAAACCATGTTAATATCTGTATGGCCCCACAGGATGTACTGGGTTTGTTCAAAAAGAAAACCTCCCCCACTAATGTTATTAAATGAGCAATAACTTCTACAAAACACAGTCTATGATAACCATTATAATGACATTATAATGACAGGAAGATTTGATTTAAAAGTAAGCCAAGTAGTCAGTCGATCAAATTGCTTTAATTTAAGTCAAGCACAGAACAACAAAATATGAGGAATGGGATTTTTGTGACATAGCACAATATACAGTATAAGCTTTTGTATTATGTTAAAGCGAGTGTGTGCTACATTATTAGACACTTTTTACACACAGAACCAACCGTCCTATTAATTGGCGCTTGTTACCAAAAAAAATGCATTTCAGTTTTTTTCTAAACTGACAGTGGCACAGTATAACCAAATTAGCTTTTAAACAAAAATATATTTAAATATTACACTTAAAGCGACACTATGTAACTTTTAGCCACTATAGGGCAGAACCCTCTACAGCCCGACTGTGCTGTTTTTTTTTCAAGTGGAAACTATCCAAAACTGGCAAGTTTGGAAGAAAATAAAATGTCTTCTGAAACAGTAGGGTTATTTTAGTGCATTTTGTAAAAATAAAACTCTGCTAGAGTCCAGTTTATTGGCCTATTTCAGCTTCCTGTGTTTGGGCTGCTGAGCATGTCTCTCAGGAGAGGTCCACGCGTCCCGGTGGCAGTAATTATATAAATTATATTAGTTTTCTCTGTCCAGGACTGTCTATGAAATAGGTATGATTCTATCAATTGTGTATCTAAGCATCCTTAAATCAAGGATGTAGTAGTACTGTGGTGAATCTAACCAGGCTGAAAAATACTGGGATAGGCTTGACAGGGTGAACGTGTGTAGAAGGTCTAGACTCTATTTACACTGGTAAATAGCTTAATGTATGTAAAGCACTTTGAGTGCCTACTACAGTAGGTGGAAAAGCTGTATATAAAAACAAAATAAAAATATATAAAAACACCACTAACCGATGCCATATGAGACTTTGATGGGCTCGTTCTTGCAGAGCATGGCCACACCGCTGTAGCCCTGGTTCTCCTCTGACGTGGCCCAGTATTTGTGCGGGTACTCGGGCATCGACTTAATGTCAGCTGGAAGGTCTTTCTGGGCACATTTGGTCTCTTGCAGGCACAGAATGTCTGGGGCCTCCTCACGCACCCACTGGAGAGAAAATATATCAAGTATTAACATTTATGTCCACGTTTTAACTAAATGTGAAGATATATGTTTATTGAACTCACATCTAGACCCTTCTTCTTCACCCAGGCTCTCAGGCCGTCCACGTTCCAGGAGGTGATCTTTAGGTTGGCATCTCTGCCGTC
The DNA here is from genome assembly GCA_024416835.2 of Perccottus glenii. Classification (NCBI taxonomy): domain Eukaryota; kingdom Metazoa; phylum Chordata; class Actinopteri; order Gobiiformes; family Odontobutidae; genus Perccottus; species Perccottus glenii. Next base: position 11,594,565 of record CM044547.2, on the reverse strand, counting down.
TTTGCTGGTCATTTTGTCTGGAGGGTCTTCGTACAGGATTGGGGCCTCTGGCTCTTTGGCCGGCTTAGCTTTCTTTGTTGAACCTGATGATGGTCAAAGAGGAAAACATTTACTTGAAAGCCCATTCACTGTTGCTTTGTGCCAGACATTTATGATCTGTCTGTCAAATAATGGGCCAGAAAATTAGGGAGTATGTAATTTTTTAATGCATGTCAGAGAAAGAGTGATCTAATCACCTAACAGCATATTGTAACAGGAATCATCTGTGACTAAAAAAAAAAGAGACCTTAAGACATCATCTGAGATTTTTTTTAATTTTTTAATAAAGAATTATAATAAAGTATGTTCAGCTCATGTCAGGTTTTTAGCTAATCACTTTCTAAAAAAAAAAAAAATGTAGTGTGGCTGTTTCAAGATGGACAGTAAGGAGGCGCCACACACTCATTTGTTTCAACATCTGTTCCTGTCAATCATCCATGCGCTAACGCTAACACGCGCACACACACGCGTGCGCACACACACGAATTAGAACTGTTTTCACACATATAGTTAAAAGATTTATTATTTAAAGAGTCGTTTGTGAGCCAAAAGAGCCGGCTCTTTTAGTGAGCTGAGTCAAACGAGCCGGCTCACGAAAAAGAGATGGATTGCCCATCACTAGTGATGAGACCAAAATTACTTTTTGGCCACAACCATAAACGTTACATTTGGAGAGGAGTCAACAAGGCCTTTGATGAAAGGTACACCCTTCCTAATGTGAAACATGGAGGTGGCTGATGTTTTGGAGATGTGTGAGCTTCAAAGGCACAGGAAAAGATGAATGCAGCGTGTTATCAGAAAATTCTGGAGGAAATTTTGCACTCATCAGCCCGGACGCTGTGCACGTTCCAACACGACAATGATCCAAAGCACAAGGCCAAGTCGAGCTGTCATTGGCTACAGCAGCATAAAGTGAAGGTTCTGGACTGGCCTTAGTCTCCTGACCTCAATATTATTGAGCCACTCTCAAAACGTACAGTTCATGCAATGGGCAGCTTTACCATCTGAGAAAATAAAGAGCCTCATCCACAACTACCACAAAAGACTTCAAGCTGTCATTGATGTTAAAGGTGACCATACTTTGTATTAAGAACTGGGGTGTGTAAACTTTTCATCAGGGTCATTTGAGTTTATGTTGTCATTATGATTTAAAAAGAGTAAACAATTGTTTGACAATAAATGGCTTGACCCAACCACTAACTATGAGTGAAAAAAGTTTTTTTTTTTTGTCTGTCATATTTTCTGAAAAAAATATATATATATATATATATATATATATCACAAATTCTGCCAGGGTATGTAAACTTATTAGTGCAACTTTATTTTAATGAGTTAATTTATATCTTTTGGTCTAATGCTAAACTCAAGAGTTAGAAGTTTACCATAAGCTCTAAACTGGTGTAATGTATTAGTATTTTGTGGAGGAATATTGGTCCAGTTTGGCCTTTTTTTTTAATGAAAGAAAAGCAGGAAAGGTTTTTAGGCTTATGTTGAGGTGAGTGGTAGAGTTAAAACTGTGATGGAGAAAAAATAAAATAGTAGTGCTGCTTGAAACCAAATTTAGAGAAAATAATATGATGGAATAAAGTTTGAGCCTAGATTTCTTCATGTTTTGACTCAATACTAAAAACGTTTACAAGAGGGAAACTGCAATATCCAACGTCACTGCATATTGTGTGCTTCCCTAATATAAAATACAGACCAAGATCAGACAGTTAAAAATTAAGTCTCAATACACACTGTCACAGACTCACAAGTTCATGAGATGTATCATCTTCACAAAAAGATGATGGCCCTGATGAAGACTCGATCAAAACGCGTTAACTTTGTCCCGACTTGGGAAAAAGGACGTTTATCCTTCAATGCAGCCAGAGTACCTTGATCGTTTATCTAGTTTTAAATGGTTTATGGTCTATTGGGGCGTGTGTCGTACCGTTCTCTCCGTCTGCAGCTCCCTCCTCTGTCTTCTTGCTTCTCTTCATACTTGAACTCGCTCTGACGTCAAACACACTCTGCAGACGCAACACACGCACACACAACACACAAACGTACCGCTGGAAAGACAAAACACACATTGAAAGACATTGAGTTTATTACATATTTTAAATGTTTTAGTTTGTGATGATTTGATTTAGCAGTCTGCAAACAAGAACCATGTATGACAGTACTACATATATACAGTATATTTGTTTATTAGTATTTTTGACAAGATATCACACACAAGTAGCTTATTCGCAAAATACAAAAAATTGCTTAAGGAAAATTAAATGAATGAGACTTACATTAGGTTTTACACAGACAATTACACGTCTGTTTTATAATTCTTCTACAACTACTACTACGACGTACAAAATTAACTTACGAAACATTCCCAATGCATTAGATTTCAGTATAAGATTTTTGAAAAGTTTTTTTATATTTAAATTGGAGTAGGCCACAATAATATTAGTAATATTTTTAATACTGTTAAAGTGTTTCCAACAAAAATACTGGTTCAAAAATAGTGTATGTGAATAGAATAAATGACTGTTCGCAGACTACAACTTATACTAAATGCAGCCAGAGTTAGTACAAAAAAAAAAAAACAATAAGCGTCACCATATAACCCTGATACCAGTTGCACAAATAATTAATTCTTTGTGATAATTGTTTTTGTCCATAAACATGTTCCTTGTGAACATTTAATATCTAATGTAATATTTTAACCATCTATTAATTATCCCACATGTGTGTATTTGTTCTTTATTTGCACATTTTGCTTGATGATATGCTTTGTATTTTGTTGTCTCTAATGATGGCTTTTGTAAAGCACTTGTCTGTTGTCTCTGCACATGAAAATATGCTATAGAAATAAACCTCCACTAAAATACTGTGGGACACATTAAACATCTATTTTGAAATTTATATATATATATATATATATATATTTACAGAACAAGTTCAACTTTCATTTCATTAGACCCATGTTATATTATATCAAATAATATAACTGATGTTTTACTGTATAAACAGAAACACCGGCTTAAATCAGCCTAAACTGTATTAACATGAAACAAAGAATTTAGAAGATGGAGGGTATTTCATTACACTTTTTTAATCTATACAAAAATGTGTGTATAAAGAATTGTTTTCATTCATCCATGTAAGCATAGTATGTATATTAATGCCTTTACTTAAAAACGTACACGAAGTAGAGGACAAATTTAATACATTCAAAAATTTGATTTCCCAATTGTATTTTGCATTGTTTTTTTCCCCATGTGACAGTAAAATAATAAAAGCTTTCACTGCACAATATTTTGTTTCTTTTGACAGCTTCATCTTTACTTCGTGTAAGGTAAAACATTGTTATTGTGTAGCATAGAAAATAGAAAATAGACACTGCATGTAAATAGACACTGTTAATTCTTCGCAGACGATTGTAATACACGAAAGAGAAGGATAATCGCAGGAACAATTACAAAAGCTCAACATGTTAAGACTCTTGGAAGGTTTTACGAAGACGTAAGCGCCATGCTAACGCTAGCCTTCCTCCTTTAACAAAGACCACAGCAGCAGCAGGGGCCTGTTCAGATAATGAATGAACACAAAAGCATCCAGTTAACTTGCATAAATCACTCAGTAATTAATGCAAAACACCGGGTTAAGTTAAATTAGCTTTGCATGAATCACGCGTTTCGGGGAAAATGCAAATAATCTTACGTGCACTTTTGCAACAGGATGCGAAGAAACAGCTAAGTGCTTCTCAGTCACTTCCTCAAACACTCACATGGTATGGCACTCACTAAAACATAGCGAGCACGGATTTGGTTTAACCCACGTGTTAGATTTATTTAATTAGCGCCCTTAAGTAAATTCAAACAAACCTTAAAGTTAAACCATTTCTCTGCTAAAAAATAAAAATAAATATATGACAACATCAGATACAACATATAAAATAACAGCGTAGTTACGTGAAAGAGGACTTGTGAGTAACTGGTTGTTTTTTTCTATCAGGCCAAATTTGAGGACTTCTCTGTTTGGGTCCTGACGGCTGAAGGAAGTTAGCAAAAAGTTAGCTGAGGTTGCGAATAAAATTATGTGGATACTTCATATTTAATGTGAGCAACTAAATAGAAAGTAGAAATTATGCCGGATACATTTAATGTAATACAGCGTAAAAATATTTTGTTGAAAAACGATTATATTTGTTAGAATTGCAGTTAGCATCTAATACATATACTTTGTATTGTACAAACATGTATGTTTAGCGTGTCTACTTTTGTTTGTACGCACTGCTACGTTTTCCTTTTAATAGTTTAGATTTCCCTCCTAATAATGCAAAATACAAAACTCTTCTAGTGTATTGTATTGCATTTTAATTAAATAATATTGGCCTATTGCATCTCATAATAAACAAAACAGTGACCACTTCTTGGATAATACACTTTTATTTAGTTATCTATTTAACTTACAGTTTGCCATGCCTGTAGTGATTGGATTTGAGGGCAGTGCCAATAAGATTGGTATTGGAATAATCAGAGATGGAGAAGTGCTCTCAAATCCAAGACGAACCTACATAACTCCTCCTGGACAAGGCATGTACAGTTAATGTTCATTCACATCATGGGTTTGTCACACTGTAGTCTGGACAGTGTGTGTATTTTTGCTGCAGGTTTTCTACCCAGTGACACAGCCCGACACCACAGAGCTGTTATACTCACGGTTCTGAAAGAGGCTCTGGATCAGGCAGGACTCAAGGCTGAAGACATTGACTGTGTGGCTTATACTAAAGGTAACAGGCTTTGGGAAGAACATGCTCATGGCACTTTATAGATTTATTTTTCCTAATTGTAGTTATCTTGTAATCTTCCTTAGTTTTGTGTCTTGTTCTATTTCACTACTATTTTCATTACTGAGATTAATCAAGTAATAAGATCTAAATGTGATGTATAAATAAATAAGAGGTCCATTAAGTCTGTGTTGCTGTCTGTTGCCCCTCTGTGTGTGTCAGGTCCTGGGATGGGAGCCCCTCTGGTGACTGTGGCCATTGTTGCTCGTACTGTGGCTCAGCTTTGGGGAAAACCTCTGCTTGGTGTAAACCACTGCATCGGACACATTGAGATGGGACGCCTCATCACCAAAGCCGACAACCCCACAGTGCTTTATGTCAGTGGGGGCAACACACAGGTTAGTTACAGTATAAAGTACTGTAAGTAGTATATGATAAGATAAGGAAAGAAAAGTCCTTTATTCTAATCACAATGGGAAAACTGACAGCGGAAAGAGCAACAGTAGAGCAAGACAATTTGACACCTTTTGAGAGCAATGAATAATTTTCTTTCAAAAAGGAAACATTCAAATCCCATACGTTATGTAGCCCCAGTACAAGTACACGCAGGGAATAAATAAGTACATAGTGCAGTAAAACCCTGTAAATATGTTTGTATAAAATTAATGAACATACTAGAAAACATGTACAGAACTTGTTATTGCACCCAATGAATGTATAAATTGGAGATGAAGACTATCGCATTTTAGATCCAGCAGTCACAATATATACGTTACCACAAACTGCTCCTGGATTGAGTGCATTTTTTTGTGTGTTTTAAAGGTTATAGCCTACTCTGAACGGTGCTACAGAATATTTGGGGAGACCATTGACATTGCTGTTGGTAATTGTCTGGACAGATTTGCCAGAGTTATAAAGGTATGTGTATATTTTAGCCACATTCTTGTAAATCATGGCCCTTTACTGCAATCTGATTAAAAATAGTGACTTCATTATTCCAACAATTTTTATAATAGTCCACATAAGACTGTGCTGTTGAAAGTGAGCCTGCATAAAATAAAAAATATCTAAAACACACCCAGCTTATTTACCACTAATGACAACAAAAGACCCAAAAACTAGTCTGCTATGGGTCGATTTGAGTTACAAGGATTGAAGACCCATTTCACAAAGACTAGAATATTTCTGCAAAGTGAATGGGTGTGGTACTGACTTGTTCTCCAAATGATCAAAACAACTAAAATTAAAAGGAAGTTCGACTTTCTGTAAGAGATGTGTGTTAATATAATGACTGTCCATTTAGATCTCTAATGACCCCAGTCCTGGCTACAACATAGAGCAGATGGCCAAAAAGTAAGTACTCAATAAAAATATAACACATTTGATCAGTGTTGGAGACTAATCTCCATTTAAAAAAAATAAAAAATAAAACACGGTGTCCCTTGTTTATGTTTGTCTTTGTCTTCAGAGGCTCTCAATACGTGGAGCTGCCGTACACTGTGAAGGGGATGGATGTGTCATTCTCAGGCATTTTATCCTACATTGAAGTAAAAGTGCTCTCTGTTCTTAGACTGTAATACTGAGCTACAGTAACTCTGATTTAAGTCATTTTGACATTAAACAGGCTCATTGTTTCATATTTGTATCTTTACAGGAAGCGGCTCATAAGATGCTGAGCTCTGGTCAGTGCACTGCAGAGGACCTGTGCTTCTCTCTGCAGGTCAGTACCACTGTGTTTGAAAATAACAGCCTAAAAGAAAGTTTTTACTGAGTGGTATGATACAGGTCGGTTTGGTACTTGTAACCTCTAATGAAGCTTGAGTTTCTACAGTGCTGTGTGCAGAAGAGTGGCGTATGCTATTTAAAACACCTATTTACTTCTAACAGCACAATTTTTTTTTAACAATAGTTAATTGCGCGTTAAAAATGATGCCCATCTGTTTTGCTCTTTGGGCTTGAGTTTGACATTTTATGCTTTCAGCATATTTTTATTCAGAAAGATTTTCTGGATAGTGTTACAAAAATAAACAATTTGTCTAAAACAGTACATTTCTGACCTCTTGTCTAACAAGCAAAGCAAAATTGCTGTTGCTAAAAGTTGCTAGCTAGAGACATCATTCTTCTTTAAATATACTGTATGTTTATTCTTTTCATTTTATTTCTAACAGACCTATTTGGCAATAGGAAAACATTTATTTACCAATGTTAATTATACAACAAAAGTATAATGTTAGACCTGTGATTGTTCATTAAAGTAAGGGTATCACCAGTCAAGTACTTATTTCTGTGTTTCTCCAGGAGACCCTTTTTGCGATGCTAGTGGAGATTACAGAGAGGGCCATGGCTCACTGTGGCTCTCAGGAGGTTCTCATCGTCGGTGGAGTTGGCTGTAAGTGAAACAAATATGTGGTCTGTTTTCAGCCTAGAATAAATTTACATGATAAACTTGAGCTATATAAACCACATGCAAAATGAAAAAGTGCATGAACCCTAATGCTTCAAACTTACAAAATACAATCTACTAGACTACTATAATTTTTAACCTAACAATGTTTTTAAAAGTAAGTGTACATTTTTAACCATATAACCACAAAAATGTGTATTGACTTTTCTGCACAAGACTTTATTGTAGACAGTAAGCCCACTACATTCACAGACATACAGTTGATCCCATAAGTGTGATTAATTTGGCCTTTTTTTTAGAGAATATGAATTAGGGATGTATTGATTGACTCCACTCACGATTCAATTCACAATTCTGATCTCACAATTCGATTTTGTCACAATTTTCTTTTAAGGAATGAGTTGAGGCAAATTAATAGTGAACAAGTGGCTTTTTATTATTTCACAAATCAGGGCTCCAGACTAACTTTTTTCATCATCGTCACAGTACCGTCCCGAAAGCCAGTTCCAACAGTCCCTAAGTCTAATGTTCCTATATTTATTTAAAATATAGGCTAATGTTTGTCTATTTGTAAATAAATAAAAAAACATAAATAAAATCCAATTCTACATTTGTTTACATACAATTTAATTTGCCTATGAGGCTAGGTACTTTGAATAAGTGGATATTAAAGTTAGTAAAAATTAAAAATCTAAATAAGTAGATATTAACAAAGTAGCTTAAAATCCCCAATAAATCTGCATCTGATGGATTTAGACCTGGTTAATTACTTTGTGTTCAATAATTAGTTCTTATTAACTTAAACTGAGACCTAAAACCTCTTTATATCAAACCCAATAATAAACACTGGTCTCATGCGTTTACCTACAACAGTAGAACTTTATCAAAACAACTCTTATTTGTTTAACTTTCCTTTTATGCATTTTCACCTGTTATATATTAATATTAGCAAGAATCTATTAACAATCATAATGTGAGGACGAGAAGTACTTCACAAAGGCCCGTATTTGGTCCGCACACTTAAGTTGGAGACCACTGGTCTTTAGTCTCAGTGGCTGCAGCAGAGACTCACAGAAGGCAGCACATGATCCAGAACATTACTAAATCTCTCTGACAAGGCCTCAAACAGATGAACACTTAGTTTAAGACCGGTCTGACTGTGTTATGAAATAATAACTTACGGCTCAGAGATTACTGCTCACATTATCTCTGTTCTCCACCTGTGATGGGACATTTCGGTGACTTTCTGTTTGTTTTGGAGAGAGTAAGGCTCAGCCTCAGACGCAGACTTGTTTTTGTTGCGTGCTCGTTGGCCTGGTCCCGGTCTGAGCAGCAGCAGAGACACACAGTGAGCGAGTGAATGCCTTTCGCTAAAGTGGATTTATTTATGCTGCCACACCTCTGATTTGAACGAGGATGAGACTTCCTCAATATCATCATCCACACTCTCGTGGTCATGCTAGAAACTGTTTGCAACTACCTTGTTGAAAGCGAGTTTGCAGTAAACATGAAAACATGAATTGCGATTAATTTAACATCTCAACTGACTGGAAACGTCAAATATCTGAAGCGATTTTCAACCGTCTCACAGTTAATTGTTACATCCCTAATATGAATTATAACACAACAACTTTGTCACTCATAGTTAGTGGTTGGGGGAAGCCATTAATTGCAACTGTGTCACATTTACATTTATATATTTAGCTGACGCTTTTATCTAAAACAACTTACATTAAGCTTAAATTTACCAGTGTAAACACCACTGGATGCAAGGTGGGTTAAGTGTCTTGCCACAACGACAGTATGAACTGTGGGGAGAGCGGGAAATTAACAACCGCTCTACCACTGAGCCACTGCGCCCCTTAAAGAGTGTTAACTCTTTATTAATGACAACAGAAACCTCCCAAATGACCCTGATCATCCTGATGATTTTTAACCTGACCGCCAGATAGAACTGCTCACATGCTGCTGTTTTACAGTACCGTCTGGGAAGGATCCCATTAAAAGCATTTGCAAAGGGAGGCGCCTTTTGTCGGAAACTTGTTAGGTGATTGGATGAAGCACCGAGTTGGGCAGAAATGAAGAAACAACAAACTGCTGCAACAGTAACAGTTTTTGCAAAGGTAATCTGCAAATAAAAGAAACGTTAACGAACACTAATAAATGAAACAAGGATGTCAGCCAATGAAAAGAGCGTGTAGAATATGACACAGCCAGTAGGAATAGAGCACAAACATCTTTTCCTTCTAGAAAATCCTTGAGTGCCCCATTATTATTATTATTTAGCATTAGCATCAATGCTAATGTCTTTCAGCGTATGTTGTGTTCAAAATGAGGGATTCTGTTGAAACCAAACAACTGCCAGAAGAATTGACCTGTCATTGGCTAGCCTAAGAATTTACCATCTGAGAAAATAAAGAGCCTCATCCACAACTACCACAAAAGACTTCAGGCTGTCATTGATGTTAAAGGTGACAATACACAGTATTGGGAACTGATCAGGGTCATTTGGGTAGTTTCTGTTGTCATTATGATTTAAAAAGAGTAAACACAGTTGTTTGACAACCACCAATTTATTATTCATTTATTATTCATATTTTCTGAAAAATGGCCAAGAAATCACAAATTCTGCCAGGGTATGTTAACGTATGAGAACAACTGTATAACATACAGTCATTCTTTCCGTGCATAATCTGAGCTGTGATTCCTCTGCAGGTAACCTCCGTCTGCAGGAGATGATGGGAGTCATGTGTAAAGAGAGAGGAGCCAAGCTGTTTGCCACAGATGAACGGTAAATCTATCTGTAATCTGGACACTGTTGCTTTCATTCTCTCACATTCTCACAATGCAATAATGAACGGGTAAGACTTGCTTGAACTGCAATATTATTGTATTGAATACAGCATTCTCATTTTTATCAGTGCATTAAATCACATTGTGAGTGTGACAAAATAAAAAAAATAAGAGAAACGAGTCTGACTAGTAAAAGTTTGTCTAGAGTTCTTGGAAATACAAATATTCAAAGTCATAATATCATTCTTATTTAACAAGTCTGGATGGTTTGATTTTCTCATATCTAATCAATAATCTTATCTTACTGTTGTAGTACACCAGACCGGATTTAAAACTTTATAAAAAGTTTTTGGTCTTGTCTTGGACATGGAAGACTCAGGATTAAGATCAAATTTAGTTCTTATCGAATTAAATGAGCAATATCTCATTGCTCAGTACGGGGCGGCAGTAGCTCAGTGGTAGAGCGGCCGTCCTTCAACCGGAAGGTAGTAGGTTCGATTCCCGCTCTCCCCACAGTTCATACTGTCGTTGTGTCCTTGGGCAAGAGACTTAACCCACCTTGCCTCGTATGAATGTGTAAGAATGTTGAAGGTGTTGTTCGGAGAGTCCGTAGGCGCAGAATGGCTGCCACGTCTCTGTCAGTCTGCCCCAGGGCAGCTGTGGCTACAGATGTAGCTTACTACCACCAGTGTGTGACTGTGGAGTGAATGAATAATTGATATGTAAAGCGTCCTTGAGCTCTGGAAAGGCGCTATATAAATATAACTATAATAATAATAATAATATCTAACACTTATGAGCAATTTTTTAATCAGTCTTCTTTTTGTAGTTTTCATTTCAAATCTTGATGTTACAAAAACATGTTCACCTAATAATTTCAACAATTAAAAAAAAAAAAATGGGTAGTTTAAGTTGTGAGAGAGCTTTATGGCTTTTCACTCATTGATTTTGACTCTGAATTTTGTAAAGTCTGGAAAACCTTGGTGGAAAAGCACCTCAATTAAAGGGAACATTGAATGGCACTATTACTTTGTATTGTATTATCTGTTTTATAATGTCTGAGGTTCCTCCAGTTTGAACAGTGAATTCAAACTATTAGCTTTTCTTAAGGGTCAAATTCATCTTTTTATACAGTCTCAAAATAAACTGTAATTTATTTATTTGTTCTTGTGATGTGTTTGGGCTTGGTCTAAGACTGGATTTTTACTTTAGAACTGTTCCCTGGGATCTCCTCCAGTGTATTACTCACTGAACTTGGTCATAACTTGGTCTTGGTTCTTGTAATTTATCTATTATTGTTTCCCAAACATTGGGTCAGGACCCAAAAGTGGGTTGCAGGAGATTTTATTTGGGTAGGCAATAACATTTTAACTTAGTAATTTTAAATATTCTTATAAATAGTTGGAAAAGACAATGGGCATTTATTGTAGATGGTAAACAGATTTAGATGGATTTTAACAGTGTTTATTAGGATTTAGTTTTAGTTAGATTTGAACAGGTTCTAGTTAAATCTAAACAGTTTTTTGATCAATTTGAAGAAATTATACTATGCAGAAAATAATTGGAAGTACAGTAAAAAAAAAAAAAAGTAACTATACAAAAAATAAAAGGGTTTAAATCAATTAAATGCCAATAAGAAAATAATCCAAAACACAAAATGATACAAAAAAATATATCTACAAAAAGCATGAAATGGGGTCAGGAATGTTTTTTTCTTTTGAAAACAGAATTAGCCATTACGCTCAATTTCATTTGGGTTTGAATTTACCGCAAAAACTCTGCAGATGTGACGTAATGTGCATCACATCCGCAGATTTGGAAGATCTTATACATGGATCTAGACAACGACAAAGTGCAACGACAATCACTTGTGAAGTGTGCGGTTGAGATGAGAGCTGTGGTTGGAGCAGCGACCAGCCTCCAGGCTCCAGCACAACACAAACACCCAGGGACACTCCTCACAAACATAAATAACATTGTTACTACTTTACTGCAGTCATTAGTGTAAAGTTGCTTGCAGATTTGTACCTTTTCTTACCTCTGTAAACATTGTGCATCTGCGTGTGGTGCAGTCTCTGCCAGTTGTTGACATGCGTGTACGAGCTTGCGAGACGAGAACTAATGAGCAGCCTGCAACTGCAACTAACAACCTGATGCGTTGCTCATGTTTACAAATTTCTTAAACCTCTGTAATGCAGCTTTAAGTCACATCTATTGCACCTCTCTATCAAACTTCTGGTATTTCATTCACTGTAACTGAATATAAAAAGCATTCCAACATGTACAGGCAGAAAGTAAAGAGTTGCTAAAATAGTCTACGGGTTGTTTGTGGAGTCTGTGTGTGGCAGTGTGGTCCTGGTTGCAGTTCAGATAACACTGTTTTCTCTTTACACCACAGGTTCTGCATCGACAATGGAGCCATGATTGCTCAAGCTGGCTGGGAAATGTTTCGTTCAGGCCAAGTGACCGAGCTTAAAGACTCGTGGATTACACAAAGGTATTACACTCTCCAGACTTTTTCAGACATTAATCTATTGTAATATTGGAAGTAAGCATACATGTATACTTAAATAAGAGCTACCTTTTTGTGTTTAATGTGTATTTTCCTGTTGTAGGTATAGAACAGATGAAGTGGAAGTGACGTGGCGAGACTGAGCAGCTGCAAAGAACAGTGTTGGAGCTCTGTCATGACTTTGGGAGAAATGCTTTGTGGGACAAGAACTCCATGCTAGGCTTTTAAATGGGTTGGTTTTGAAAGGTTATAGCAGCAAATGTCACTTTCTGTGTCAAGGACTGTGTTTTGGATGAAAATGTCGGGTGTCAGTTTTGCCACTAGTCAGATGCTCTCATGGACAATTTTTGTTTTTCCCATCTAATCCACAGCAGACATATCTTTCCTTTTGTTGCATATGTTTATTTGAGGATCCCCATTAGTCTGTACCACAGTAAAAAAATAAAAATAATTCCAGGGTCCAATGGCAATTAGTCATTACAAATTTCAAAAGGTAAAATTCTTATTGTGAACAGTACCTTAAAGTTATGTCTCATTTGGCTTATTCACATCCATGTTTCCTTCACTTGCCTCCTTTCCTCGTGTATTAGTCCTTCTAAAGAGGAGACAGACAGAGAAGACAGAAAGAGACGTCCTTTTCCTCACGTGTCATTTGTGGCAACATCTGTTTATGATCAAATTGACACAACTGGATCTGAAGCAAAACTTTAAATTAACTTCTCAAATTAAATTAAACTTTTTATGTTTTATATATATATATATATATATATATATATATATATATATATATGACTTTTTCCCCTCAATTCTTTATACAATGCTCACAATCATTTCCTTTTTTTATTAAATAGTCAATAGAACAATTGCCTCGAGCAGTAAATATTAAACAGAATACAATACAACATCTGTGGTGCGTTGTAAGGTACACGCCCTCCCCTTACTCTGACAGGAACAGGAACTTTCTGTCACCACGGTAACGCACCAATTGGAAGTGGTTACTAATACATTCTTCTCTGGATAATGTTTAAAAAAAAACATTATGAAAATGGAGACATTTAATGTGTTTTTTTTCAGTGTGCTATACTCCTGAGATTTTATTTTTACAAATAAATGCATACGTTGCAAACTACTTAATATTTCTGTCTCCTCACAAGTCTCCTCTGTCGTCACTGTTCAGAGCAGTGTTAATAGCATTGTGACAGGAGAACAATAGCCAGTTTGACCAAGGAATTGAGACAATTTGCGATGTACCTAAAGTAATGTAGCACATTTTTACTGTTTACTTGCAGATCAGAAAAAAATACTGTTAAAGGCTTAAAAACTAGGATTTCTAGCACTCTCAAGTCAGAATAACTCACTGACCTTTTGTTTATCTTGTATTTGAATGAAATTTTGTGCACTTGAGGGTTATATTGTGACACATGCTGCCTCAGTTAATAAAAAATATCCAGGAATATCCACTTGAATGTACAAGTGCAATAGTACAGTTGCATATTGTAACTGTTGTATTGTTACTATACTCTATAAGGAACATGGGTAACACTTTACAATAACACTTGTATTCTGTAGTAAACAAAATTAATAAAAAAATCCAAATATACTGAATGAAAAGTTTGAAATGAATCTGGTAAACAGCCGAGGCATTGAGAAACATTTATTTAGCAGCATTATTTGTTTTGAATAAGACAGATTCATAAAAAATTTAAAACATCCACAATCTTATATTTAGGCCCAAGCCGACGATGCAGGGCATGGGACTATTGTAATTGCTGTGCAACACACTAGTCGAAAGGCCAAATTAATTGACCATTGCTACGTGCACGTTTGTGGCCTCACTATCCGGGCATATAGATACAGTTGTGCTCATAAGTTACCCTGCCAAAATTTGTGATTGGCCATTTTTCAAAGAATATGAATGATAACACAAAAAGAAAGATTCTGAAGATCAGTCTTAGTTAGTGGTTTGGGTGAAGCCATTTATTGTCAAACAGTTTTCCTTTTTTAAATCATGACAACAGAGCCTCCCCAAATGACCCTCATCAAAAGTTCTTAATACTGTGTATTGTCACTTTTAACATCAATGACAGCTTGAAGTCTTTTGTGGTAGTTGTGGATGAGGCTCTTTATTTTCTCAGATGGTAAAGCTGCCCATTCTTTTCGGCAAAAAGCCTCCAGTTCCTGTAAGATTTTGGGCTGTCTTGCATGAACTGCACATTTGAGATCTCCCCATTATGTTTCACAGTAGGAATGGTGTACCTTTCATCATAGGGCTCATTGACTCCTCTCCAAATGTAACATTTATGTTTGTGGACAAAAAGTCCCGACATTTTGAGGCTCGTCTCTGTGCCGTTTGGTGTGTTGTAAGCGGGATGTTGTGGCTGAAATTTTTGTTGGTCTACCTGACCTTAGTTTGGTTTCAACAGAATCCCTTATTTTGCACAGTTTGAACACTGCTGATTGGCATTTTCAATTCCTTGGAGATCTTTTATATCCCGTTCCTAGTTCAATTACCTTTTTTTTTTTGCAAAAACTAGTCAGTTTAAACCCAGCACAGTATACAAAGCTAAGAATAAGAAAGATAATTTTTTGAAGAAAAGGAATCGAGAAAAAGGAAGTAGAGCTCAGTGTTTGTCAGTCAGGTGTTGACGGAAGAGATGTGTTTTCAGGTGTTTTTTAAAGATGGCTACAGAATCTGCTGATCTTGTAGCAGCAGGTAGATCATTCCACCAATGTGGAACAGATCCAGAGAAGGGACGTGAGAGTGATTTTGTACCTTTTTGGGACGGTACCACCAGACGTTGTTCATTTGCAGAGCGCAGGGATCTGGTAGGAACGTAGGTCTGTATTAATGTAATATTCACAGGTGAGGATGGTTACCTTTAGTAAACCTGTTTGTGTCAAGTTGTGTGCATGTTATCAGGCTAAACTCACCAAGGTACGTAAACTTTTGATCAGGGTGATTTGGGTTGTTTGATACTTTCTGTTGTCATTATGATTTAAAAAGAGTAAACACAGTTGTTTGACAATAAAAGGATTCACCAAGCAACTGAGTGAAAGAAATTTTGTGTTTTTGTCTCTTATTTCAAGGAGCTTTTCCCAATTCTAAGATCAACTGCTCCACGAGCTGAGTATATTCACAAGAGCATCTAAATAGTGAGCATTGAAGCTGAATATCAACTTTTTTGATTAAGCAACAAACTTAATTTTATTTTCAAAATACTCACTTTTTTTGATGACAATGTAAATCATGTTGGCCGTAATTTGGATTGATACAAGAATCGTGCAATGAAATATTGCAATATTTAACATATCTTTTCTTTCACCCATACAATACAAACAAATCAAGGATTATCAGAATTAGCAGTTACAGTCCTCACCAAAGCATTAAGTGAATGTTAACAGAACTAATAAAGGGTCCGTGGTGGTGAAGTCCTCCTGAGAACATGTGGCCCTGAGGTGGCAAGAGCCATCATTGCTGCCTGCGTCTTTAATTTAAAATATTAGACTTTATGTACTTCAATGACGTGAGCTAAAATGATGGATTACAAAATACACAAAGTGTGTCATAAAGTGTTACCAACACATACAAGTAGACATATTTCTACCTGTACAGAGTAAATTTTAAATAAAATTTGAGACTTCAAGTTTATTTCTTTTATTAAGCAATACTGTTCACTTACATTCCTTCTCCAGTGTAAATTTTATTATTTAATAAATTTTTCAAAAATCAGCAACATACTGAACGTGGTAAAAGTCCTCGAGGATTCTCGAGCAACAGTCACTCGACAAAGGGAAAAAAACGAACAACAAACGAATGCCAAACAGCACGAAGATCTGACGAGTAAAGGGTGAATGAAAACTTTATGTTGTGCTTTTTTTTTGTGCCGACACCCTTTTTGTAAACCAAGTCCTCTGCAAACATAAAGTTCAAGCAGGCACGAGACATTCTTCCAAATCAAAAATGAAATCTGGTGAGGGGTTTTTGCACAGACAGGTCTGTCGCATCAAGTTTTTATATATATATATATTTTAAACAAAGTGCTTGATTGACCACTCGCTTTTACAGAGGGAAGAGATAAAACTACACCTTCGAGAAGGAAAAAAAAAGTGGGGAACAATTTAATTACACTTCCTCACAGATCTGTTTTAAAACCATCTGAACAAACAAGCTAAAAAATTTGTATCTATGAAGAGACATGTGAATTATTAAGGCAGGCTTTTCTGTAAGGCGTTTTAAAAAAAGTCTGTTGCTGTGAGATCTCAAAAAGGAAGTCCAAAAGTGTCTCGTGGTTTTGAAAATACGTCATCCTGAGTGCAGAAGAGTGAAGGGGACTCCAATAATCTGTCTTTTTTTGTGTTTTTTTTTTTTTATGTGCATCTGGGTGGTGGTGGTTGTAGAGATATACTTTGGGTTTGTCGCAGTGTTAGGCCGGGTTTTCCTGGTTTGGGTTGTACCTGACGACCCGTTTTGGATCTGGAAGACAAACAGCAGACATGTGTTACAGCTTCATTATTTCCAATAATGTTGTTAAACTTTTGAATGCAGGATAATTGACATGTACCAAGCAGTAAAACAAATTCCCACACAGTTGCACTGTTCTCTGAACAAATAAGATGTTTTTAATTTTATGTTCACTGCTTGTTGCGGGTGTTTTTGTCACTTAAGGCCCGTTCACACCGGGACGAATTTCGCGCGCGATATTCGCTGACGTTTAACGCCTCGTGACTAAACAAAGGGCGCCAATGTGAGTGTGCACACGCCACGCGTAAAAGCGTCATTTAAAAAAAAAACGCCTCGGGTTCGTTTTTTTGGTTTGCCGCACCGCGTTAAAAACTATACGACCAATGAGATTGGCGCTTTTGCTCACATGTCTGGAGCTTCTGAAGTTACAGTAAAACACAACTTGGGGGCGCTCAAACACAAAACGGTCTTGCCGAGCACACAAACGTAACGGCGAAGAAGATATACGCCAAGTAGCGTATTGCAAGGCAAGATGAATGTAGAGCTGCTGGTCTCGTTGGTGTCAGAACACAAAGAACTATATGACAAACGCGACAGCGATTACAAAAATCTTGATTAAACTATTATGGAGTAGTATTGCACAGCAAATGGGGGTATTTCTGTTTTACATTAAGTGCCATCTAATGTCAGGGAATGAATTTGCATGTTCGGCTCATCGTCAACGAAAATCAGTTGGGTGTGAACACAAAAAACGCGTTGAAAAACGCTGCCGATATTCGTCCCGGTGTGTACCGGCCTTTAGAATGCGCCTCATCCTGAAAAAGGTGTCGGCATGAGGGGTGTATAGGTGGTTACTTCCGTTGGCTAGCTTAAATTACTCTTAATAATTGCTTATACTCTTTATAACATACTAAAGGTGGAAAAAAAAAATACTAAAAAAGGGTAAGTAATAGTGCATAAAAGCTGAAAACTCTGCATATCACACACACGGCTTTCTGCTTAAAGACAGTTCTAAATTTGATTCAATCTAAATTTTATTAATATAATATATATAATATATATATATATATATATATATATATATATATATATATATATATATATATATAATTTTTTTTTTTTTTAAAGGCTGATAACGAGCTGTTCTTTATTATTTTACCATTTTGAGGGTCTACATTGAAAAAGCTGCAAACTTGATATACCACCAAAATACCAACTCACCTCTTTTCTCCTTGCAGCAAATAATGTTCCACTCTATGGGGAAAAAAAATAAAATAAATTAAGTGTCATGGTTAGTCAAGGGTCAATGAAATAAAATTCTCAAAATTACACCTTTTATATAAACTGCATTTCTAGGAGGGTGGCCAATTTCAAACTACAGTATATCTTAAAACTTTATTTTGGTTGCCACATAAATTCAGAAGCATGTTTGTAATTGCTTATGCCTAGTACAAACATTTGAAAAACATACAACCAATCAGAAAAACATGATCCCCACCCCATTTTAGATAAACAGTTATGAATGACTGGGCGTGTTGAGCTCAATGGAAGCCATGATCAGTAAGAGAGGTTCAAGACCCACTTCGCCAAGAAAGTAAATGGGTTAACTACTGCACTTAAGTGACATGTAATAGTTTTATAAACCTTTTGGCAAAGTAAAAACGTACCAAAATTCAAGTTCTTGAAGAACTTGAAGCGGTGAAAAACACGGCATAAGCAAAACTAAACCCACTAAACCAGGACTAAAACAGGGCTTTGAACTTTATTTGATCACAACACAGTTTAGGCTTACAGCTCTGATTGGACAATTATTGTAACATTAGCACAGTGTAAATCTCAGCAGAAGTGGAAACATTTGTGAAGGGAAGGGATTAAAGACCAATTCTTTTGGAGGGTATGGTTTATCAGGCTAGTCAGAAGCAAGAAGCCATTACAACACAGACAGTTTGCTCATTTAGTTTGTATCTTGAATTATTAGGCATTTTAAAATATTTCCCTTGAATATTTCCACTTACTCACAGCTGGAATAACTAAACCAACACTTCCTCTTACCTCTACTGTGATAGTTAAGGGCCTCCACTAGATGGCGACAGCTCAGCAGCAGTTTTCCGTCTCCGTCGTCCTCGGCCGGACGCAGGTTTGGGGCAAGGGGCGTAGCAGCAGGACTGGGTATTTCTTCTGGAGGCTGCGCTGCTGGGACTGTCTGCGGCTCTGGGTTCTGAGTTGAGGAGGGGGCGTCTGTGCTCAGGAAGGGGAGAGGATCAGGGCTCTCTGAAGCTGGCCTGGCCTCGCTGATAAAGCTCAGCCCCCACTGGTTCTGCAGCAGGACTCCTATAGCGGGACGGTCCTCCTCCAGAGCTCCTCCGGCCGCTCCCGCTTTCACTTTAGAGGCGTAGCTGACGGCCGGCTGGAGCTTGGCGGGGCTGTCCTGAACGGGGAAGGCCGGTGGGGGCTTGAGCAGCAACAGACTGTCCTCCACCCACCGCTCTTTTGGGGTCCCCTTCTGGGGGCGCTCATGCACTCTGCTCCCTTTCTGACTCTCCCTTCGCAGGCTCCGTCCCTTGTGCCCCTTCCGCTCTTTTTCTTTGCGGACGCCGGAGCCGTGCGTGTGAGCGGGGCCAATTAAGTCACCCTCTGGTGAGAGCTGTCGCTGCTGTTGGTCGTTTCCTGAAATACAGCCGCCCCCTCCTCCTCCGCAGTTACCAGAACCTGGGGAGAGGCGACGGTTACGGATCTGTGGCTCTGAGTTGGCGGCAGACACGAGAACGGCTGGGTCACAGAGAGGGTCGGACTCACACACAGTGTTGGCTTCCCATGAACCTGGTCGAGACAAAAACCATATTAGGTCTCTGACATGGCAAAAATATATTGAAGTCTTAAGGCAAGTTAGTACAATTCGTGTTTATTTTGGATTATTTCTTATATTACCTTTTACATTATATAAAAAGGGTGCTGAGGGGTTTTTCATAAAACAAGCAAACTCAATAAGTTAAGCTTATTTAGATAAGTCTGGCTCATTTTGTTGTCATTTCTGTTCCATAAAACAGGCTCATTCATTGGAAACCTATGCAGGCGGCTTAGCCTGGTCCGGAGCAGGTTTAAACTCATGCTTAGCCCAAACATTTGGAGAATCAGAAAACTTTTATCATGAACTAAGTGTAAAAGCACTCATTTTAGATCTATCTCCAAGGTTTAATCAGATTAATTAACCACTTGAACCAAAAAAAATATTCTGCCAAATGAAAAATGATACGGTAGATCATAATATACCTGTTTGTTGATTAGCCAAGCTTACTTTATTTTTCAAGTGTTATTTTTCTGAAAATCTTTAATATAAAAGACAGTCACTTTTGTGGAGTGTTTATTTAAACCGAGTCATCATTACCAGAATAAAGTATGTCTGCAGCTCACGAGTAGCTCTTTCTTAAATGCAGTTAATTCAGTCAGAGATAATTGTCTCTCCTTCACTCTAAAGCCGTCACTGAAGTGAAATGCAGCGTATTTCTGCAATATTTCGCAGTATTTTCCACCTGTTGAAAAAGGATGTTCAGGTGGGTGCACGTGGCAGAGTGGTTAGCACTCCTGCCTCACAGCAAGAAGGTCGCGAGTTCAAAACCCGGCCGACTCAAACATTCTCGGCCGACTCCGGTCTTTCTGTGAGGAGTCTGCATGTCCTCCACGTGTTACCGTGGGTTCTCTCCGGGTACTCGGCTTCCTCCCACCGTCCAAAGACATGCATGTACAGGTTAATCGGCAACTCTAAAGTGTCCCTAGTGAATGAATGTGAGAGCAAATGGTTGTCTGTCACTGTCTGTCTCTAAGTGTCAGCCCTGTGACTACCTGGCCACTGTCCAGGGTGTACCTCGCCTCAGGCCCAAAGCTGCTGGGATAGGCTCCAGTCACCCGCGACCCCTAACAGGACTAAGCGGTAGAAAATGAATGAATGAATGTTCAGGTGGGCGTTTCCTCGCCATAGTTTTTCATTGAAGCTCGATTGAATCAACACTTGACTTCTGCCGACACACAGTGTAATTGCCGTACAGCAAGTAGGACTGGTCGAGAGTGGTCTTTATGGAACAGGCTAAGCCTCCACTCCTGTGTTTACACTAATGCAAGCTAGAATTCAGTCTGTAAGCTATGCTTTTCTGAGTGACTTATGGAACAGCCCTCAACTAATTTTTTTTAACTACATTTGACTTTGAACTTATTTGGGTTGCCTTGCAACGCAAATTTTTTAAGATTACCAATATTCCTGTGGGGAAATTTATTATTACTGGTACTCCAGTCATGTCAATAACTGGAGCTTTTACAGACTGAACTAAACACTCAAATTAAAGTAGAACTAAGTAAGATTTATGCAGCTCCCCCAACAGCTTCTGTCAGTGAAGCACACTCGTAAATGGTCTTAGAGCAGCTCTGGACAACAGCGCTCACCAGCATTTAGTATAAAATTAAAACTACCGTTTGAACAGTTGTCTCACATAAAGCCTGTATATTAAAACATTCCTCACTGTGCATTTATTCTGTTCATTGTTCTGTTTATGTAATACATTTTAAATAAGTTTTTTTTCAGCGGTCAGCCGATTGACAACACTGTCAAAAGAAACACATCTTTGACCCTCAAACTCATTGTAGGGGGACTACAATTTACACTTCGCACATTTACATACTTCTTTGTAAACTGCATAGTCTTTCTCTGCAGCAGATTTTATTACAGGAATGTCAACTATGTTGGGTTCCCAAGTGGCTTTTCAGGTAGCATAACGTTTCAGGGCAGCCTTTTCACATTACAGTCATATTTTACAAAAAGCCCCGTTTTGATGATCTTTCCTCGTATTTATGTCCAAGCATCTCCTTGATACGTTGACTATTCCGGACTACTTCAGCCTCAGTGGGTCAAGCTTCAAATTCACAGTAAGGGTTTCAAATACATTTTTACCCCACAAAAAAAGAAATCTGTTACGTTTTGAAATAATGATGAATAATGTTTTTATGACCCATGTAGCAATGTGAAATAGTAGAGCACCATAAAAAAAATATATAAAAAAGAAGGTAGCCAATTGCGTGTGGCATATGCGTCACTCAAAGGGAGTCAGCAAAACACTGGTTACATACACCTCTTAAAATACGGTTTGTCACTTGCCAAAAAGTAATCGTCCCCGAGAGGTTATTTATGTCTCAAAATTACTTGAATTTAATCTTGACTGTGTTTACAAAAAGAAATAAACAGTCCCTTCTTAGACCATATCCCACGACAACGATCACTTTTTGGCACAACACCGGTGTTAGCAAGACTAGCGCTAACCGTACACGACTTTATTAGTACCAAAAATCGACGTTTACACTCAAATACAACAAGAATGTCGTTTTAAAATGGCTATGTTTCACATTCAGAAGATGTCGTTTAACTTTTACGCTGTAACAATTCAAAGCTAACGCCGATTAGCTCAAGTCAAAGTTTCGTAACAGTCGGTCCATTCAAAGCGGGAGCAGTCGACACTTGGAGCGGTGCTAACAGCGACAGACGAGGACAAAACAACGCGCCTGAAAGTGGATTATTACTTTCATCTGTCTCAAAAAGTTATCCAGACTCACCTGTCTTGATATGCATGTCTTTTTCGTAAATGATGTAGCTGAATTTAAACCGTTAGTAACTTTTGTTTACAGCGCGGTGATAACGTCGGCTCGTTGTGTCTTGTGTGGCCACCCGGAAGCGACACGCGACTGAGGGCGGAACAGGAAGTGCCCATAGATAAGCGCTCCGGCGGGAAACTGGGAGGGAATCTCTCATGAAGCCTTAACCCTTAAGCATTGTTGGCCTATCAAGTTATAATGTTAATACATTACCTATTTTCATTATATAATTTAATTGTAGTTCTACTGCAAAAGGATCAGCATTGTTTGATCCTTTTGGCATGGTGATTGGTTTACTTTGTGTTTTAGTAGTGACCATAGATCATCAGGATTAGATAGTGCTACAGTAAAGACAGAGGTGTCAAACATGAACTCAACAGAAAATAATGTTAGTGTAAAGCCAAAGTGCTGCATTCACAAGACTAAAGAGACTAGATGATCAGATTATGGGGATTGTTCCAAAACAAATGTAACACTTGTATAATATCAGTTATTACACTTAGGGCAAACACACATAGCATTAGTGTGTTACAAATGCGTCATAGGCCAGGTGCTCAGATCTTATGGTATATTCTATATATACCATAAGAAGTTGATTATGCAGCTCTAATCAATTTAAAATCAAATTATACTAAGACTTGTATAGACAAAATATGTTAGCATGAAGAACAGTTTTTTATTCTTTAATTTTTGTCAAGTTTATTTGTTGAATATCAGCATAAATACAGCTAAGGAAAATAAAAGATTGAAAGTTTAAAAAAGGTAAAACAGGAATAAAGCATCTTCACTTTCTGATACACATATGGCATAAGAAAGCTATGTTTTGGGAAGAGACATTATGGGGACAGACAGTGAACAATTTATATTTGACAGTGTACACATTTTTTTAAATTACTGCATGAACATGTCATAGGAGCATTTAGTCTTTGTCCCAACAACCCCTAAATCCAGCCTGGGTCTGTGGCAAAAATGAATAAAGAAAGTCAAGTGGGTAAAAATAGTTTAATTTGTGCAAAATGTTCTGATGTTAATATGCTTCAATCAAACTCCTCAACATTGTATTGTTCCATTCGGTAATATTGTGGTCAGTAAAGTCTCATTCTTTTCTAAATGACTCACGATTAATCCCACATTGTCATGAGATAAAACCAGTTATGTAAAGGTTAACGGTCAATAAATAAAACAAATGTAGACCAACATCAAATTCAACCATAAAGCTCTACTGAGTAACATCCATTTTGTTCACTCACACTTTTCTATAGGTTTTATAGCAAGGCACAATTCCCAATGCCATTTTCAATAATACTTAGTCTCTTCCACATAAAAGCATCAATGCAAAAAAACAGTCAGTCCTCACATTGCCCTGAGGAGGAAGACGTTTGTGGTTAAAATGTTTGATAAGAAGGCATCTTGACCAAAGACTTGTTTAGAGGCATGGGAAAGTATCCCAAAAAAATTTATTCAGTAAAAGCCGGGTTACGTTCCTTGCAGCAGTGCAGGACCAACTCTCCGCGTGTTCAAGATCTCCATGTTGGATGAGCGATGCCTAAAACACAAAAAAAGAAAGAAATGATGTGCTTCACATTAACATTAGGGCACTACTTTGTCCGTACAAAATAGCATCAAAAATATAGTAAAAATTAAGAAAGAGGCTTCTGCTTTTCTTTAATTAAAAATTAAAACCGGACCAATTTTTCCTTCACAAAATACTAGGTTACAAGGTTTGCCCTTAGATGTTATCATCCATTACAAACTCTTATAATAAACAATAGATGACATCATAAAGCCTATTTTTTCACAAATGATTGTATTTTTAATATACAATTTGGGGTTTAAATCCTTTCCCCTAAATAGAAAAAAAAAAAAAAAAACCAACAACAGGTACAGTCTGTTTATGTGAGGATTATCTGTGGTTGCTGTCGTTAGCTCCACTTTTTGGAAAGTGGACCACACACTTGGTACAAGCAGCCATAGCTTCATACTTCTTTTGGGAATGGAAATGTAACCGTCGCATACCGACCCGACTGTACCGTGGTCTGCTTCTGTATCGAACCAGTTAATGCATCCTTGCTATAGGAAGCATTAGTTTCAGTTCAACTACAGTACAAATTCAATTCACAGTACTTGCCCAAAAATAGGTTTAGTATGTGTTGGCTACAGACTCTCACTTCTCCTTCCTGTCTGACTCTTTTTCTTGTTCTGCCGTTGCCCCTTGGACTACCAGTAACACGACATTAACGTCTGCTGCCCCCCAAGAGCATGACGCAGATCTGAGGGGACTGGCCACTCCTCCTGGAGAACTCTGGAGAGCCAAAAGACACCAACACAGCGACTTGATGATAATTAGTCTTTTGTATGTAGAGGAGGACACTAAAGACGAACAAAAGGACCTCATACACACAATTTGTGAGATGATTGTGACCAGTCTGTCCACAGCAGACTCCAGGAGGGTAACACGAGGGCCCTACAAGCTCAGAACAAAACAACTGTTTGTGAATAGTCAGAAAAGAGTCAACAAATTTGTATTAGGAGAAAGTAACTGTGGGGCTGTGGCAACGACAAGGCAAGGGCAGGTCTTGGTTTAGTCTCTCTAGTGCTAAGACTTTGAACATTAGGAGTACAATATTCTCATTAAGAATGAAATAATGTACTTTTAAATTACACTTAATATTCCTTGGGGGATTTACATTTGAATTGAATTGTGCACAGTAGTTTAGTCTTAAAAAGCAAAAAGGGCTGACATACATTATTTTGGGATTTTTGGATGATATTTTAATCGTTTTCAGTTCATTTCTGTGGATGGAAAACTACTCTCTCCTTGCATAGTTTTGCACTTGTAATTGGGAAGTGTGGATTTGTTATATGGTTTATATTATAAAATTAAAAGGAAATCACATCATTTCCTTAGGATTTCTGTCTATGGTGAAATTCTACCCATTTAAACTCTTGTAATTTAACAACTTTAGTTCATACTATGGCAAACAGACTAAACTACAATTATTAGGACCTCTGTCTGGTTTTAGCTTCTTCATAATTTCAATTAGGCCTTTGATGGACAAATACTATGCTGCCCATATGTCCCTGATTAACGAGGACTGTCCCACTTTCAACCTCTTTATCTCATGTCCCAACAAATTAAATCATGTCCCATCTGTAAAAACACTAGCATGTCCTTATAACCAATTATACAAATATGGAAGACCTGAATACATTTAATCAATGTTGTAACTTAATACAGTTGACAAGTCACAATGGCATTTAATTCATTAGGAATGTATGCTTCTAGTTATATAAAGCACTTATATTATGCCTGAAAAGTTGAAATGTTTGGGAGCTTTTAGTTACTTTGGATCAATAATGTAATCTTTGTTTTAGTGGCTATTGCTGATCTAATGTTTTAAACGGGGTTTCTTTGTAAGTTTGGAAATATGGCCATCAAAATTATGTACGATATACTGAATGTGTAACACCAGATATCAGTCTTTGTTGTTAAAAAAAATGACACCGACACATTCTACAAGCTTTAAAAAAACAAACAGCAAATAATTGGTGTCGTGACTTTCTGCACGTATCCAACTAACGCTACGCTAGTTACGTGACTCTCTTTGAACTGTGCTCCTCATGTTTCTTCCCAAACAACCGAACTAACTTTATAGAACAAGACCTAATGATAATAAAATTATGCCTCATTTAAATACAATTAAACACGAAAAGCAACACATAAAAATAAAGCACCCAACACTAATTATTTTAACATAATTTGCCAAAGAGTGGAGCCTTTTCCGCAGCCGCCCCCATTCACTCAACGTATAATGAAACTTTTTACCGAGTCTTTCTTACCTTTTTTACGGAACTATAAAATATACGAAGATGAAGATAGCTATGTCAAACAAAACAAAGACCCAGAAGTCGAACCAGTACGAGTGTTTGGGTAATACGTCCGAAATTAACTTGTTATTAGACATTTTGAGGTCTTCGGTCTGGTTTACGTGAGACGCACCGAGGGCCATCTTTGTTTTGTGGCTGACCTTTTCCGGAAATACATAACGCAAAATTACTCTTCAAAGTAAAAGCTCCTCGAGTAAGGGCGCCGCCATACTGCGATATGCGAAATACAGCGATATACCGCTGTCCACCAGAGGGCACGCTCCAAAAGTGGAAAAATAAGGAGAAACCCAATGGCAACTTTACAAGTATAAAACGCATGTTTACAGCCTGGTACAAAAGATGGCTCCGGTCTCTAGAGCTAAGTTTTTGTTGAGCTAAGTTTTTTTTGATTAATATGTCCGTTTATGCTATCTGAAAACCTTCGTTTTACTATGGAGTAAAAGCCGAAAAACCCGGATATAACTGCCATTTTATTGCCCTATCATAGCGACAATATCAATGAATAGGGGACCAGTGGGCGGATTACATCCATTTTATTTGTGAAAATACCCACAGCAATTGTTATGTTCACATAATTTTAATGTATACGTAACGTTTGTTGATTTTTATTTCCTATTATTTACTCAATCTTTTTTATTTTCCTTATTTGATATATTGCTTTTTATTTATTATTATTTTGCATATTATTTCTGCTGTCTTTAAATTATTTAGAAGATAGGTAGGCCAAATCAATAAAAAGCCTTTCTGAATTGCTATGTAGCTTGTTGGTATGTCTATAGTTTAAAAGCTTTCATGACTTTGGATTTATATGTTACTTAAATTGTTGGAGAAATAAATTATTAGCAACACATTTTAATAGTTTATTCACAAACATGAGTGTAGGTGAAATTACAAAGACTACTTTTGAAATCTTTAAAAGTCTAATGTTTGAGACAAGCCGAGCAGTGACCCCAAGTGGAGTTAACCTGGTACTGCGGGCTGGAGAGGTAAAATTTTTCAGTGTTAAACTATAATACAGATTTTAGGGCTTATTGTTTTTATTTGGAATTCTGCACATATTTAAACATTTTTTACGACCATTAGTTGTAACATGGTAAAAAAAATGGTTTCTCAAAAGGCATAATATGCAGGATTTTGGGTTTAATGTTTATCAACAAACCTGCTTGCTACCCACAATGAAGTTGTTAGGTGCCGGTGCACCTTTCTTTTTTCTTCTTTATATTGTGTAGTAATTTTGTTAATTGTTTATCTTCTTTGTATCTTTTGGTATTAGGTGGTTTTTCATAGTTTAAATATTTTAGATGTTTAGATGTTTTTTCAGGCTCATTAGAGTATATAAGTCACCTGAGTAGGCTCGCTCGCTCTCTCTCGCTTCCGCCTCAGCTGTTCCGGTGACAACGCTGTTGAGCGCCGCCGGCTTGCTCCATGCTCTGTAGTTTTTTGTTAGCCTAGCCTTGTTTTTGTTTGGCCTGATGGGACCGGCTGTCTGATTTATTGTTCTTTATTTTGTTCAGGTTAGTAATGGGGGTTTGTGTTGTGTAGGGTGGTAGAGGAGTTGGCCCCGGCTTCTACGGTGTACAGGGTTGGCCCGGGGTCACTTCTTTTATGTTTGTTTGGCCGGCTCACCAGGTCCACCTTTTCTTTGATACTTTTCAGTCTTTTTTGGGCACGGGAGGGTTGGAGTTTTTTTTACTAACTCTACAGATTAAAACATCAAGATAAAACAAAAGCTTAACAGTAAAAAAATAAATGAATAAAAACAATTTTTGAAATTAACTGTTTTGCCTCCTGTGTCCTCTTTTAAATATGTTCGACTCTTTTGGGCCGTAACAGAAGTGAATAACAGAAACTTTTAACAAATAAATCTAATTGTCATTTTTATCTGGCATGTGAATAGGAAACCCATAAATGAGCAAGCACATTGTTCAAGAAAAACAAACATGTGGAATAAGACTAAATATTAAAGACTGGTCAAGTTTTTATTATTTTTATGTTTGTTAATAATAAAATATAGACAAACACGTTTTCTTGTGTGACACCAAATACCATTTATTAGGGCTTTACAAAGACTACAAAATCCTCCAGATGAGTT
The DNA here is from genome assembly GCA_024416835.2 of Perccottus glenii. Taxonomy (NCBI): domain Eukaryota; kingdom Metazoa; phylum Chordata; class Actinopteri; order Gobiiformes; family Odontobutidae; genus Perccottus; species Perccottus glenii. Next base: position 11,565,970 of record CM044547.2, on the reverse strand, counting down.
AAATCAGTCTCTGTCTATTTACATGATATGTTACATACAAATGTACAAAATATAAAACATTTAAAGACAAATGTTTCACCCAAAAAAGAAGAAAACTTTCTCTCAAACCATATTAAATGCTATTTTTTTTATTAGATTTTTTTTTTTTTTTTTTTTACTGAGATGTAACTGTTAGTGTCTGTGTAAGAGTCACAGGTTAACACTATGGTGCACACTGTCACTGTGTAGAAGAGCAGAGGTGGGCTACAGCAGGAGCGCAGTGGAGCTAAAGGGGTCCAGGAGTAGATTAACATAAAATAGGCAAGGTTTATAGTGTTTTAATGTAAGAACACAACCCACTTTAAGTAGTTCCCAAAGTATCATCCCACAGGAAGCAGTGATTTCTATTTCTGTATTTCTACTTACTTGAGATAAGGCCCAACTGCACAAACAATGCTTAAATTAAAAACTGGTTAACATTAAAGTATAACAAATTTTTTTGCTGGGTTAACATTCCAATTAAGTTTAGTTAGTGTTTAGTTTTCATCTTGCCTTGACATTACATTTTTTTCTTGAAAAACCTTGAACCAACACTTTAATAACCCTCTGCGCTCCTGAGTAGACCCAAAGTGTGAACCACGAGAGGCCTGTGAGCAGAGACACGCCTGAAGCTGAACTCAGGTAGAATTGATTACAACGAGGGGATTGTCCTGAGGCTGTGACAAAACGACTCTGGTTGGTCTTTGAACTGACTGGTAGCACCTGTGGGTTGTTGTCAAACGTTTACAGTACAACATTGGGTCAGCTTCCGGGGCGTCTCCTGCAGCTGCCAGGCCCAACGTGGCAGTAGCATTTTGAGAGAAAACAGAGATGGCAGAGAGGGAGGATACTGAAAAAAGTGCCTAATCTGGTGAAACGTGTGGGGTTTGGAGAGGTTTCTAACTGTACACAGTATGCTTCCTGCATAGGCAATACATCCAATCAGCACAAGACACACACCTGATTCCCACAGCCTCTTCAGTTTTTGCATTTCTTTTTTTTCTCTCTCTGTTTTCAAAGTACAATAATTTACTCAGCGCGTTAAGCATATTGTAACATCAACAGGGCAGAATGCATCTTTGATTTCACTGTGCAAGACTTAAGTATTTACAACCCGCCCCTGTCTCAAGAGTGTGCAAAAAACCAACCCACCGATTAAACAAACAGCTGACAATCAGAATTCAAAATGGCTTCCGTCCGATACACGCATTTATTTAAGTAAAGGTCTTGTTTCGATGCAGCCCGTTAAAAAGCGTAAAACATGCTCGTCAGGCTAAAAAAAAACACACCGTTTGGTTGTGCTCCTGTAGGTTCAAGTCGGCCCAGCTCAACTGGGTCAAAACAATAAAATTAAAAAAGTTAAACACCCCATTTTAAAATGTTTGTACAATATTGGTCTTTTAGAGACAGCGTGGACTGCTTCTATAGACTTTGACTGTCAGACAAAAGAGAGGAAGAGGGGAAGAGAAAAAAGAGGCTGTTCGACCGACTACAAGCAGTATATTTGACGAAACAGGAAGTAGATTTAGATCTCTTTCTCGCACCGACGTCAATGGGGTGGCCACCCGAACGCTTGCACATTTAAGGCAGTGAGAAAGCACCAATGTCTTTGTTCTCAAATTAAGCTCTTAGGGTGATGTAGACTTGTAGTACAAACCAGCCGTGAAGAAGTGAACTGGGATTTTGGGAAATGTCAGTTTGAGGGTTAATCCACTGTAATGCACTCTTTTTTGCTTTGAGTAATGACGGTCAGAAGTTCGGCCTCCAGCCTTTTTAGTCCAGGAACAACCTACAAGTGATCTGATTGGCTGATTTTATTTTTCCAACAGAGAGCCTTGCTGCCTTCACTAAAAATATTTGGTGAATGAATACCTTGATGCCTGTAAAGGCTTGCCACAACAAAAGAAATGTCCTGATACAGTTTTTAATTTCTGCTGTTTATCTTTTTTGTTATAGCAAAATAGTTCTTACATTTTTAACATTTGTATTTATGTTATCATATAACAAATCTGTGTAACAACTCGTTCAAAGAACTTTTATGAGCTCAGGATGAATTTAAGAGATAGTCATATATAAGAAACCATATTTAGTTGCTTGAATTGTAAAGGGCAAGACCGTAAACATGGTACAATGGTACACAGGAGAATGCAGGCATTGTCCAATGCCTCGTAAAGATACAGTATAAGATAAAATTTTAAAGATTTTGTTGCTCCTTACACTTAACATAGTATGATTTGCAGTTTGCTTTACTTTTATCATCTTCATTTACAGTAATATATATTTAAAGAGTTCTGGATAGAGTAAAAAGGGGACAGAAACTTACTGCAGGAAGTAAAGTAAGCAGTATCGGATCTAGTGAAAGTGTAACCGACAGTTTGTGTGCATATTTGGCAGTAACTCAAACCATTGGCACTTGTCCACTTTTCACAGTAACAAGTGGAAAGATGAGCCACAACAGTTGTGCTTGTTGTCGGCAGTGGCCCACAAAGTCCAGATCTAGGGCAAGAGACCAGCACCGCGCCACGAAACTGGACTCGGACAATTGCATTCGAGCGTTATGAAAGGGCGTTCTGGAGTGTGATCTGATAAAGCCAGTGTCCTGCTGCTGCCTGACTGGATTTAAGTGCATTTGTACAACTTCTGTAAAAGAAGTTAGACATAAAGAACATAAGCTTCCCCCCCTCTTTGTAAACATCTGGAGATATAACTGGGTTCAAAGATAAATAATCCAGTTTCAATAACGTTTTTTCTCATTGTCCTGACAACCAAAGTGAACAGTCTCGACGCAGCTCATTAGTCAACTGCTCTTTGTCACACACACCACCAAAAGATATATGAAAAGTTGTTCTCCAAATGTTACTGCTCTGGGTTTAAAATGGTACATAATTAGGCCATTAATTGGTTATTTTAATGTGGTTATATCTTAAACTAAGAAGCAGGGAAATGGACACTGCTTTCCTGCCAAATAGTGAGCACACAACACATTTTTACACATTCTCAAAGGGTAATTATTCATTTAACTTTTGAGGGGAGCCCCTAATACATTGTTAAACTTAAATGAATAGTTCACAAAGCCTAAGAACCCCCCAAAAATAAATAAATATAGCAATATATTTGACTTACATGCTCTCAGATTCTAGTTACGGACAACAAAGCAATGCAAATAAACTTCATTAACTTCAACAAACCTAGATCTTTTCTGCTTTACCCATCTATAGAAACAAGTCTTTAACATACGTACTGTAATAACTTTGGTTATTGTTTTAATTTGACTGACAATGCACAAGTTTTAACTGTCTTCCTTTAAGCTAGGTTCTTTGGTTTAGTATTTTCACAGCATAGTACAAATTATTTGAATATCTTTAAGGTTACTCAGATTTGTCTTCAATGTGGGCTCAGTATTCGGCAAGTGACAGGGCACCAACTCCTAATCACCACTAAATAACCATGTTAACTATATATAAACTCACTTAACAGGTAGACATTTGTTAAAGTAGTACCACAGTTTCAAGTGTTCAAAAACCTTTTAACTTAACTTTACATACTCCCACAAGATTAATCTTTTTGGACAGGCTACATGGCGGAACATGGCAGATTGAAGACGACTAATCCATTATTAGTCATCTTCAAGTCAAATCATTTTGTGTAGGAGCCCTGTGCATGATCAGGTCTTACTCTTTGATATTTTTGTAGCAGTTTGGAGTGTAATCTTTCACATAAACTCTGACGGTGTGTGTGAGCTGTGGATCAAGGTCTAAATGCTTCCCCGGGTTAGGTCCCGGTTCAGACTCAAAGAGCCGACTCCAGAGACGAGTCCAGCTGGTCGTCATGGTGACTGGTGCTGTCGCTGTCGCAGCTCTGTGTGCTCGAGTAGTTCGCCGCCTCCTGGAGCCGCAGCAGCATAGTCATCTGGAACCAGACACAAAACAAATCATAATGACTGTCAGGAGTTGATATTTAGTTCATTATTCATTTGTTGTTTTTTCCCTGAGGCTCTTTTACCTGTTTGTGTGAAAATCTGTGCAAATAAAGTAAGTGTAATAATGTTGCAAAAGCCTTTCTGTGAAAGAATATGCCTAAAAACTCTTATAATTACAGTACATTAAAAGGCCGTAGCAATATCAAATATACAGAATTTATAGATGCTGAATGTTTTTTTGTTCTGATTTCTTAAGGCAACACAACACAACAAGCTTTCTTCAAGAAACTGTGGCTGTTTTCACATCTGGTTCCTGTTTTTCCTCTAAGTGAAAATTCTTTCCTGCCCAAGAAAATTTTCTCATTAATTGAACTTATTGCATAGAAGTTTGGGACAATAACTATAAAAGTTCATTACATCCCCTCTTCATCCTCCAAAAACATGCCATTAGAATCATAAGGCGCAATATTTTAGTCATACAAATATATTATTTGTGCAGTCCAGACTATTAAAACTTTCTGATTTAGTTAAATGCACAACTCTTGTATAAAGACAACAAAAATGAACTACCTAGCAATATAAGCTCTTTACTGAAAGAGAGGGGGCTATAACTTGAGGGGATGTGGTAACTTTAAAGTCCAGGCAGTAAAAACCACTAGAAAAAGTTTGTGTTTGTGTGAGTCTGTGTGTGGTGTTAATCTTTGGAATGGGTTGGGGGATACAGCTTAGTCAAAAATACCCAAATATTTACATATTTAAATAAAGATACAAAGAAATGGTGTTGTCGGGTTATAAGGAGGGGAAATTGGACTGGTAAATTGCGATGACTGGTACATATGGGTGGGCTGGTGATGTGTGTGTAAACTGTGTGTATAGAGTGTTAGTGTTGGTGATGGTGGTGTAGAAGTGATGGTTGTGATAATTAGTGTGAGAATGGTAGTGGTGACAACAGTTGTAATGATGGTGATGTTGACTATGGTTGGTGATAATGGTGCAGTAATATAATGAAGGGGTAACGTTATCGTTTTTCCTCTGTTTTGAGAATGTTGTGTTTTGTTTTGTTTTGTTTTTTGTCTTGTGATATATTGCTATTTTGGTTGGACGTTAAAAAGGTAAATAATATGTTTTGACTTCAGCCTACATCCTTTCAGTCTATGCTTAAAGTGTTGTATTACAGTAAACTGTAAACTGAACTGAACGTGTCAGACACTGTGTAATTTTGATTTCAAGCATAACTGCCTCTAATTTCATAGTATGGCTTTTATACAGTAAATCATTTTTTGATACATTTTTACAATGTATGCTTGATTGCACAGTGAAGTATAATTTAAGGCACAACACAACATATTTTATTTTTTACTTTTCTCTTTCTACAATGACAATAAAGGCCAGAACTAAAATACTAAAATGAACTGACAATTAACAGACTGGAGCTTTTAGTGCCACCTTTTAGTACTAATTCCACTGACATGTTCCTAAAAGTGGTCTGCTCAAAAATATGATGGAACTGCAGGTTTATTTTGACATTGAAAACACAATTAAATCATGTTGTACTTGACTGAATTGTACCTGTACCTCTTGATGGAAATGGGGACTGCACTGAGTTGTGACCAGGGCAGTAATTTGGGCTCATTTCTTATTTTATGGCAATAAGACTTAACTTCTGAGTTTTTAATTAATTTTACAGACAGGATGTTTGATCAGTGCCTGAAACAGGCCTCTACAGATGATCTCACTTAAATCACCGCAAAGTGTAACGACCCATAGCTTTATGTTTTAACATTTTATGACAAAAGCTCTTATAAGTCAATTGCTGCAGTAAAAAAGCAGGACCTTTCATCTCTGCAACAGTGCTAATGGTCAAAATAATGTACTAGTGCTGCATTTGTTGCCTCGGTTCATTAGTTTATAAAATTAACTTTGGCACACCTGGTTTTAAAGTGGTCAGGTTTGAACCTTGACATTAACATCACTGGCTAAATCAGGGCAGTTGTTTTTTGGATGAGTGCTTTTCATAATGTAACAAACTCAAGGGTACTTTACACACCATGCCTCACTGTATTTCTTTGAAATGTATTTTTATGAGGTCACAACTGCTGTTTTCACAGGCTGCTTTATTTCATTGGCAATAAACCCCCTTGAGCTACCTTTACAGAGTTGAGTTATATGACTATTTGTAACAAGGCACAAATTGAGCAGTTCAAAAATACCAAGGGGCTATTGATAATAACAGGGATAAGCTGCTGGTGGTCTTGTGACATTCTCTGGGAGCTAAGGAGGTGAAGGGGTGGTGGCACAGAGCTGTTCTATCTTGAGTTTAGCTTTTTTTTATGTTTAGCGTATCTTCATGCTATTGGCTGTCACATGGCTAAAGCTAATAGAGCTAAGATGCACCAGAGGGGGTTGGAACAGACCCTATTCACCACAAAATTAGACATTAAACCATCACAATGACTCCGACGCTGTTTAGGTAAAGAAAATCCTGCAAAGTACCTCTTAAAGGAATTTCCATTTAGGTGCTGTCATTTGATTTACATTTATAAAATTAAAGTGTCCTAGTTTTATTTTAAGATTTGAAAATCTGGTCACCCTACTTTAGACCAGAAAAGACAAAGCCTTCTAAACTATGGAACAGTTTCAATAGTTCTCAATTTAACATTAGAGAGGCCCAGTCCCTTAAGCACTTAATATCTTTGCTAAAAATCTACCTTTTCTCTTTGGCAAGTACTTTAATATTTGCTTGTTGACTATGTTGATGAATACTAATGAATACAAATGTTCTTACTTTTCCATTTCTACAGTATATGTTTTTCACAGCCCGTTGGTCAGCTGAGCTTGTTTTTGAATGTGCTTTAGAAATAAAGTTTAGTTAGACTAAAGCGATCGACAGGAGCTTTTTCCTGCTGCTGTTTACCCCTTCAGTCTTCTCACTATTCTATACTGTATACTCACACCAGGTATTTACATGTGTCTTTCTGAATCCGCATTAGATTGGTTCTAACTTTCCTGTTTTGTTTCCAAAACTGCACTATCTGTGCATAAGCCACAGAAAATTCTACAGCTGCTCCCTAGTCTTGTTTCCAATATAACGTATATTTAGTTCCAGTGTTAATTTTGACAAGAAATTTTAATTTAGTTTTAGTCTTAGTCTTTAGTCATCTTATTTGTTTTAGATTTAGTCGACTAAAATCACCAAAAAATTCATGAGGTAATAATTTTGACCTTCTGTATCAGACATAAAACTATACTTTCTTAGAATTGAGATTTAAATGTGCAAACATATCTTACACGAATGTAACCACCATTTTATTGCCCTGTCGTAATGACAATATCGGTGAATAGGTGACCAATGGGCGGATAACATCCATGTTTTTTCTATGCTCCTGACTGTTTCGTCTCGTTTTTTATTCGTTGACAAATTAGTTATTGTTTTAGTGATTCGGAAGTCTATTTTATTTAGTTTCCATTTTGTTTTTGTCTGCAAAAAACCTTTGTTGACGAAATATTTTTGTCGTAGTTTTCGTCAACGAAAACACTAAACACTATTTAGTTCTTTGTTGTGTTTGGTGTAGAGTTCAATAAAATAGCTGTGTTTGGTGTCCTTCTCACCAGTGGGTCTCCTTCGGTATCGCTCTGAGACACCTGTTTAGATGAGGCTCCCTCCTTGGACGAGCTGTATCCATCGTAGCCCACGTCCTCGGGTCTGAGCTGGAGCAGAGACTGACTGTCCTGCTGC